>DF241394.1:103868-117944 GCA_000507305.1 Breviolum minutum Mf 1.05b.01 | reverse complement strand
GGCAGTAGGTTTTTTTGTTTTACTGAAAGGCTTTACTGAAAGGTAGCGAAACAGAGGCTTTTCCATGCCATGGAAAAGAAATGGCTCAAAAATGTAAATACCTTCAAACAAAAGTACCATCTTCTACATCTGGATGTTCCAAACATCATCTGCGAACATTTGCTGGGATGAGATCAAATCATTTTCGAGATTTGGCTGTGAAGTCTAATACGAAAACAACAATCAAAAAATACAAAATAACAGATTGTGCAGGCATTATACGCCTACCTTTTCTGTAGTCAGATTATCTATTTGCTATCTTGGTGAAGGCTTGCCAACTACGGATTTGAATCTACTTACTAAGAAGATCTCACCAAACTTAGTGATGTTAACAAGCTGGCTGGACTTCCTGTGAAAACGTCCAACAAAGTTTGTTGAACAACAACGAGTTCAACCAACGAAGTGATGGGAGTTTCACTGAAAACTACACCTTGCGGCAACTTGCAGTCTTTACCGGCAGTTGAGATAGAAATAATTGCATATGTATTATACATTGAAATATTTGCACATATATATATATACATATATATGTATGTATTTACATACACATATATATATATAACATACACATATATATATTGTTATTTATAAACATACACATAAATATATAAAGAGAAATCACGTGTATAAACATATATACATATATATATATAGTCAGACAGAGTGAATTTTAGTATCTAAACAACTTCCCAATTCCTGAAATGAAGCACATTTGGGGAAGGTTTCTCCCATCGGTCCATCTGTCGCCTGACATCGCGAACTTTGATTCAGCAAAATACGTGAATTCTAAAGATCTGGATTGGCTCCTCATTCAGTAGGATGATATCATGGAAATTAAGGCTACCCCCCGGCCAATGCCAACACTCCCCCCCAAAAAAATGACCGGCCTTATTATAAGGGATTATTAAAGGGACAATGATGGTTCATAAACCCCCTTAAGAAGGCCTTATTTCCTTTGGGGGAGGTGGCATTGAGGGGGTACCCTTAAATTCCCATGAAAATATATATAACATAATATATCATCTACAGCCCAAAAATCGCTCCCCCAAATATCACTGCTCAGGATTCTCCTATATCACATGGTTTTCACTTAAACCATCCAGTACACCCCCAAAGTTTAACAGCTCGCCCCCTGAAAAAGGGATAGTTGGAAGACAATCCTTTTTCTCTTGGGTCCCTGCAAATTTTTGGGTGCTATGTTAAACTTCCAGGGAGGTACTTATACTTGCAGGATCATCCCAGTTAGTAAGTAGTTAGGAACCCCCATTTATATTTAGGCCATCTGGAAGGGGTCCCACAACCCCAGTTAATGGACTTACAATCACCATGGTTATTAACCCACTTACTAATTGGGATGATCCTCCAAGTACTCAAACCATCTCAAATCTGACAGAGGTCATTGTTATTACCAACCCAAACAATCAACAATTAATTAAACGGGAAATCTCTCTCAAAATGACCAAAAAACATGTGCATCAAGTATGATCCTCCCCCCAAAAAAAAGTCCCATTTACCCTCCCTGAAACTAACATGGCACCTGAAAATTCACCCCCCTGATATTTTACAGGCCAAAAAAGATGCTGACTGAAGAAAGTCTCGAACTGCTTGGCATTCATACCTCGCTTCTGTATGCTGGTTTTTGGCTCGGTTTTTTGTTTCATTAAAAATCCATGTTTCGGCAGTACCCTCCAGGGAATTAACATATCCCACCTTGGGAAGTTCGGAAAATCATCTTCAAAATGCCATTTTTGGGGGGATATGTTAGTTCCCTGGAGGGTATCTTTGTTCACATTTGGGTGTTTCCGAAAATAGGGAGGGTTTCCCCATAAATCATCCCATGGATTAATAAGGATTTCCAATTAAAAAACCATCCATTTTTGGGGTATCACTATTTTTCAAAACACCCATTTGAGCCACGAAAAAACACGGGGTCCCTTACTTTCCATTGAATTCTGGTTGTTTAATGACGGGATCCTTGTAATGGTTTTTGTTATAATCCCCACACAACTGGGCAGTACGATCCCCTATTTACCCTAAATGACTTCTCTTTTTGAAGGTCAACTCCCAAAACAAGGCCTTTTTCAACCAAAACAAAGGTCATTTAGGTCATTTGGATTCTCTTTATCTGTGTATTGGATGTAGGTAGTAACATACCATACATGGTTAGTATGATATTAAATTGCTGAGAAAATCTAGATATTCAAAGCTTGGTGCTCACTAAAACATCGTTAGGTTATGTGAGTAGTGACCTCGTCATCACTTGAGCCACGAAAAAACCCTCTTATATACTTTCTATTCTACCGGTTGTTTAATAGGGACCCGTATAATGGTTTGTTATAGTCCCCAAATAACTGGGTAGTAGAATCCCCAATAAACCTTAAACAACCAGGGTTTGTTTCATTGCTCACTTGAACTATTGAGGCTAATCAGATTAAGATTGAGGTCCACTTGTTACTCCATCCTGAGAAATCTCTTGTGCCGTAGGTATCGTTCTGGCAGATCAAAATTATTGGACACCCCACCAAAATGGGTCCAGCAATCTAGCTTTTTGTTGTTGTGGGACCTATGTTTTTGTGGATGGTTTTGATGTTTTTTGTTTGTGTTGGTACCCGGAAATTTTGATCCATGGCCATTTTTTCCGTGTGTGTTTGGAGGAGGCGGCAACAAAAAAGAGTTGAAACCCACGTGTTCAGCCCGGAGTTGTGTACTTGAAATACACACAGCTCAAGATTGAACCCCAAGATAGAAAAACTCTCCCCTCCCAACCCCCAATGGTAACCCCAGTTACACAAGGCACTAATATATTTTGTTGATACCCTTGTCTTAACCATGACAAAATCCCCAAAGATAGGCTTGGGGCTACACATTGGGGTTACGACCCAATTTCTACGGTTCAAGGAAGTTTTCCGCTGTCCAATCATTCTAAGCCTCATGTCCTACCACCTTGAATACAACAGCTTCATATTGGCCAAATGGCGGCTAGCTCTCCAAATAACTTTTTGGCTGGTAAAGCTTTAAAAAAAAACGGGTCAAATCCTTTAGCTGCCACACCCAATTCCCAACAACAACAACAACAACAACAACAACAACAACAACGCAACAACGCAACAAAACCCCAATTCCATGGACTGACCAAACCTCGTCGTTCAGGTTCAGGGACCCAAACCTGAAGTGGATGGAGTTTTTAGTGAGAAGCTGGGAAAAATCTGCACTTTATGAAGCATAAACAAAAAATATCAAATGTTAGTTTAGTATAGTTAGGTATGGTTGTGTATAGTTTAGTATAGTTTAGTATAGTTTAGTACAGTTTAGTATAGTTTAGTATAGTTTAGTATAGCGTATTCATAAGATTTTTGTTTCCAAATGATTGGTAAATCACCCTGGTTTTTTCGGATCACCCTCCAGGCTTGTGCTTCTAATGATCCTTCTATCCTTGATCCGATTTAGCAATATTGGCTTAACGGCTTCCAACCAACTCGTTGCGTGTCGTTTGTTGGGATGTTGTCGTTTCTTCCGTTGAAGGCGTCTTTTCCTCCGGTTTGTTCTGCGACAAACAAAGCTACAAACACCCTTGGGCACTTCAAGTTGCACCTATATATGTGCATTTACATCTGCGTATGTGTTTAAATACTATGTATGTATGCAAGTATATATTATATACAAGAACTTGGCCGGCAACATGTTCAACCTTGTTTGCATAATTGTCTTGTAGGCCAATACTTGTTGTGCTTCAGCCACACATACAAGATGGATAATCCGCAAGTCTGTCATTTGCACCCAAACGTAGACGTGAAATGAAAGCTATGCCATAAACATCATTCTATATCACTCAGGTTGTTGTTGCTGTTGTTGTTGTTGTTGTTACTGCTGTCGTTGCTGCTGTCGTTGTTGCTTTTGTTGTTGCTGCTTTGAAACTCTTAAATTCTGCCAAACATGGCAACTAACATAGGCAACTATCCCACAAAGCTTTAAGGATATGATGACATGATAATAATTGTTTCAAAGCAAGATCACAGTTCAAAGATGTTGGCCAAATTATATAAGGGAATTTCCCTTTGTCGGCTACCTTTTAGGGGCCCAGGTCGTGTGAAGTGGCTATCATTTGACCAGAAACATGATGGAGATCTTTCACAAACACCCGTCTATTTGGAAAATGAAATCTTTTCTTGTGAGGCAAAACCAAATCATGCTATAGTTTTTGGTGGTACATGGAAAAATTGGGGTTTATATCTACCTATTACATACATACATTAAATTACAGTAACTAAGTTGAATTCTCATCACTCAAACCTGAATCAATCTTTCAAGTAGAACTGACCAACCACTAGAAATTTTGCCAATTCATCTATCATTTCAGCAACTTCAAAACTTCAATTGGAAATCCTGCGGGAAAAAAATGCTTCCCAACCATCTGGAAAAAAAGTCTTCCTTTCCATCAGGGTAAAAGTAGATTCGGCACATTTTCCAAGTATTAGTTTGAAAAAAACAAGCCCTCTACTAATCTGTTTTGAGGACTGTGCCATGTATCTTGACCCCAGGGTACCGGGTACACCCTGAAAAAACTAACATTTTGAACTCAAAAAATGGTGCTGTGTATATCAATTTTTCTCCTTTTCCATTCGAGGCGCCCATTTTCAGCTTCAAAAGCCGTTCGTTTTCGGGGCAGGTTTAGCTGTAGGAAAGCCGGGAAACCTGGACTTCTGCCTCTTCTTCTTCCTCTACCGCCGGAATCACATCGCTCGGATCTCCAGATGTCTGACCTCAGATCTCTGGAAGTGCTGTGGTTGGGTTTTTTTGATAGGATTCGACCAAACCGGGACGTGGTGGCTACTTATGTTGGGGATGGTCATCCCACCTTTAGTGGGGAATCCTTATAATGGGTATCTAAACTATAATTAAGCTTGATGACCATCCCCTACAATGGGGAACCAATGGAAGTTTAGACCCCGGAACATATCAACTAGCAAGCAATTAGTCTCTTGAAATCAAAAGGTATGTAAGATTATGATAGGAGGAACATCCAAGTGTGTGTTCGAATGGATTTTGTGGACGGACATCCACAGCGTAAATCCTGGTTTTCAATGCTATGAATTATGAATGAAACCGATCCATTTTTGGGCAGTCGAATCATACTTGGATGTCCCAGGAAGCTACAGTAGTAGTAATGGTTAGTAAATTGGTTATAACCTACTTATAGATACTGGGGTTATAACCCATTTACTAACTTCCTGGGACATCCAACCACCCTTGATATTTTTCAGCTGAAAGCAAACGGAGCAGTGAATGAATGCAAAGCATAGCCCAGCAGGGCCGAGGAGGGGAATAGTTATCAACAACCGGAAGCTCAGAAACAATTCTTACAGGGATCATTATATTACCAACCCCAACAATGCATTATTAAAGGCAAATCATTGAAAATGACAAGATATTTTTGTATCGGTTGATTTCCCCAATTTGGGTAATTGAATGACCCCTGTCGTTATTTCACTCTTCTCAAAGAGTAGAACTCTCAATTTCATGGTTTTCTGAACCACCAATCTGGCGATTATGAAAAGATGAATCGTCTACTTCCTAACTTCCAAACTATTTTGGATATTTTTCACCAACCCATCGTTAAACCCCAAGGATCGAGGTGAAACCCCAAGGATCGGGGTGAAAACACGAAGTTTCACGGGTCCCGGACGATATCGTAACGATATTTTTATTCATGTTGAACCATTGTTCACCCTGAACCCTAGAGTCACATCACTACAGCAATTTTTTGGGGGGTCACTCCTTCCTTGTAGTCGTGTTGCTGTTGGGATTTGGGGTTAACTTTATGGTCACCAAGCGACGTGTCACCATAACTGTGTCCTTGCTGGTTGATGGTGTCCTTGTCATTCCGGGGAAACCTGCAAGGAATGGCAAGGTTTTACACCCCCCAAAAATAAACGCATGTCCCACAAAAAAAAAAAGGAACCATTTTCAAAAGGAAATAGGATTGCCTTCCAACTTCCAACCACTGATTTTTCAGGGGCTAGATACAAAAAGGAGCACAGGGGAAATGTAGCCATGGAATGATTTGGATTCTGAAACCCTGAATCCTTAAGGTCATCACGAATGCTCCTACTCCCACGACGTTTGGAAGGATCAATTGACAATTGACAATTCTCAAAGTAAGATCCGGGTAGAAGTTACACCCCTGAAAACTAACATGACATTGGAAAATTCCCGTCTTCAAAAGGAAATACTTCTTCAAATGGTAGATGTTCCACTGTCATGTTAGTTTTCGGGTTCTATTTCTTTAACAGAAAACCCAACAGCCAAACAAGACAAAACAACCGCTCAACATCCTAATGGCTGCAAAAAGTGTATCACAACTGAGTGAAACGAGTGTTGATACAACTTCCTGTTACCCTATTGAAGGGTGTGTCTCCCGAAACCAGGGCCCTTAAAAATTCATTGGTTGCTTATCTATATAGAGCCACTTGATTCTCAGAGTCTCCGCTATTGAGACATGTTGGATCTACCCCCATCCCACTAAAAGTCACCACCCATATAAACCTTCACTTTCCACTGGGGTTGGGTCGTAGATCCAAGAGACACCTCTATTTTTCGGGAGGGAAAAATCGCTAGTTTGGTGGAGTTTTCCACAAAGGACACTAAAATCTCTAAAAGAAACCAGCCGATGCAACAAAAAAGGTAGAACATTGCTGTGTTTTTTACAGTCAACACATTCTGAGAATCAAATGTTTCAACAAGGTATCCTCCCCAAAATCAACTACAAACTACCCTCCTTAAAACTAACAGCAAAAGCCCCTGAAAAAGGTCATATTCCCAAAATGAAAGGATCGTCTCCCAATCACCAATTTTCAGGTGCTTCTGCTGTTAATGTCAGGGAGGGTGATCATTTTCTTTTGGAAATAGAAAAAAATTAAACAATATTCAACATAGATACCCCAAAATGATGGTGGATGGAAAATCTACTTCCTTTCAAATTTCATTTTTTGGGTGAATCTATTCGCGAAAATTCAGGAAAATATTTGGAGATACAAACAAATTAGAAATATGTTGCGTCTTTTCGAAAGATGTGGAGATCATCTGTAAAGAAAAACTCTTGGACACACCCCTGACATGAACGGCTTAAGCTGAGATTATCACCTTCGGGACTTTGAGTTCCAAAATGTTACCTTCCCTAAAAGTAACATTCTTCGCGCCGAAAATTGATGCTCGGAAGCCCGATCCATCCGGCTTCCTTTTGGGGGCTTCCGTTGGGCCAAATTTTTTAGGGGGGGAAAGACTGCTGTTAGTTTCAGGGAAGGTTAAGGGAGATGGGGAGATTCCAAGATCATTTTCTTGGTGAAGATTTGCTAGTTGGTGGTTGAACCAACCCCCTTTAAAAAATATTATATCGTCAAATTGGGTTCATCTTCCCCAAAAAAGGGGTGAAAATAAAACATATTTGAAACCACCACCTAGTTTGTGATTTTCATATGCTAAACTCCGTCCTTGGAGTTCCTTCCCAAACCCCCCCCCAATGGGCGCCTAAGGCTGAAGGCGATGTCACATCCTAGGAGGATGTAAACTTTTAAACGTCATGCCAGCGGTTTTATGGGAAGTGACGACATTTCAGTTGGGAAATTGAGATGTTAGTAATATATCATATCTAGGTATCTAGATATATTATATTGTTTGTATGAATATGTTATATATTATATTTTTATACCCCACAATCAGGTATCTGACAAGGGATTTCCCATGCTCAACAATCAACAATCAACACTTTGCTGATCAGTTGGACGTCACGGCGGCCAGTCCGCACAGTGAATGATGAGTGCGACGTACAAATGGGATCCGCATCCCTCGCTTTTCGATAAGTCCCGATTTGTTGAATCTGTACATGTCCCTCGAAAAACCACCCGGCTGGCCGGCCCATTAATTTACACCCCAGAAAATGAATGAATGTCCCCTAAAAAAGACCGTTTGAAAAGGAAGATCCATCTTCCAACCATCATTTTTCAGGGGATATGTTAGTTTTCGGTGGAGTAGGACAAAAAAGAATATCAATCACCATCCATGCCCAGTCACACCGTGCGCACACTTTCACTGTACCCCCATGAAATCCTGGTTTCATAGGGATTTCCATTGTCATCAAAATCAATCTGTCATAATACACATGGTACGGTTGCAACTACAGTACATCCCCGAAACCTAACATGACAATAGAAAAACAACCATTTGAAGATGTATCCCCTACAAATAATGTTGATTTTCCATTGTCATGTTAGTTTTCAGGGAAAGTACACGTTCATTCGTTATGATCTTCCCTCTCCCCCGTTATTTAGCAGTGTAAAAGTCATGGCTTCGTTTTGGGGGGATCCATGATGGGATCACTGGCAGTTTCATTCAAAAATTGATCCCCAAGGACTTCTTGGAGTCGGTGTTGGAGTCGGTGGAGTCGGTGAGGGACGAATCCTTTCCATTGAATCCTGGTTGTTCACTGACGGGATCCTTACAATGACTTCTTATAATCCCCACATAACTAGGTAGGGGAAAAAATCCTATGTACCCTAAACAACAAAACGGGGCCCTTTTTTCATTGCTCATTATGGCAAATGGCCATCTACACCCCCCAGCAAATTTGACCAGAATCGATGCCTCAAAAAAAAATGTTGAACGTGTTTTTTTATAATGATTATTCCCTTTCAGATGTGGCTATTTAACTTTCGTATCTATTCCTCAAATTTCAGGGGTGTACTTGAAGTAACCTCATAAATATGGGGGGTTCCTTAAATGGTGGTACCCAACAACCATGGGTTTTCCTACTAAAAATGATCATGGGGGTACCACCATTTAAGGAAACACCCATATCCCACTGGTTCCATCCCCAAAATCTCCATCTGTCAGATCTTCGACCCCACCTCCACCAAGTTTGCTCCCAGCTCCAAACTGATGCTCAAACGACGACTATTACGCCTGGCGTGCGTGAAGTCAGGAATTGGTTTGGAAAAAACAGCCAAATTGTCTAGTAGTGCCCAATACTGCCATTAAAAGAAAACTGTTCGCAAAGAAAAAAGGTTCTTCAACATGAAGACATTTATCTACCAATGGATTGGAGTGTAAAAGCATTTGGGATGATTACATAAAGCCAAAAGGCAATGATTGAAGTGTCCTCCTTTCCGTGGTAGAACCTTGTGGCAGCCACTATGTCAAAATCATCTTATGTTCGATCATTTTTGGGAAGTGAAAGATCTTCTCAAGAAATTCATGTTGTCCTCCGACTGCGTGGGTTCCTTTAACGTCCAACCTTCTGAATTTCATCTCTCATGAATTCATTCAAGTGAAGCCTTCCTTTTTCCAGCCGATGCGCGTGAATTCATCTCATATTTCATGGACCCCGAAACTACACCCATCAAAAAACTATCTCTTCCAGAAATACCCGGGCTTATGATCAGGGGTTGTTAGCCACCTGCTTGTCCCTTGATTTTTTGGCCTTACGAACTTGTAGTGGACTGATGGGGGTTAGGAGGGCCATGAATATTTCAACTATTTGTCAAAACGTCCAGATTCTCTGATCCAAAACTAAACCACCATGCAATTTTGCTTTCAATTCTTCATTGGCACTACCGAAAATCAATGAGGACAATGAATGGGTCATATTCCTGCCATATGTTCGAATGACATCCCCTATAGTCGTAATTATAACTTACAACCGGAATCATAAAAATCTACCAGTTTTTGGCTGGTTGTTACTCATGACCCCTAGGTTTTTCCTACTTCGCCCAGAGTTTGTTTTTGACAACCCACTTCCCAAAAACGTTCAAAAAAAAAAGACAGGCGGTTTCAAAAACTCACCAACAAACCCCTTTTTCCCCAATAACCCCCAGCCTTACATGCTCTGTAATATCCGACTGACGGGGCGTTAGCTCGTTGGCAAAGGGTAGAGGTGGACGAAGGACAACCGCTTCCTTCCCGGCTGCTTCGACTGCAGGAGGACCCGATGAAGTTTCAAAGTCTTCGTTGAAAGTCATAGGGTTGATGGTTCAGAAATCCGGCAAACTCACCAGTTGAGGTTGGTAGGTTACCCCCACGGTTTTATACCTCCCAAGTGGGAGTTCTTCCATCAGCAGTAGTTTGGAGGATCATCCCAGTGAGTTTCAGTGGTTAGGATCATCCCATCCCAATTTAGATCTATATACCTAAACACCCAGGGGCCATTTTTTTTCATTGCTCACCCTGTCGTTTCCTCCCCTCCGGGGTGAACCTCAGGCTCCACTTCAACAATAGAAGGACGACCGAAACCTCAGTCTTGGGACCGGTCTTGAAGGATAAGGAAGGATGATGCTGTTGAAAAAAGGTAAGAACCTTAAAACTTCACTTGGATAAGCAACAAAAACATGATATGTTCAGAAAAACTCTGGAAATACAATGGTTTTTTGGCTTGTCCAAGTGAAGGTTCAAGAATAAAACAGAAAACCAATGATGGATTTATTTCACGTTGTTTGTCCTCATCATGCGTTCAGTTGAAATATAAATATAGGATTTAGGACGTAGGATATGGTCCTTTCAAGAACTCCTTTCAGCAGAAGCCTGTTACAGCCTGTTGAGACAAAACAATCCTGGTCCTTCACAGAATCACATGCCTGGTTATGACTGGCAAAAACCGGGATATCAAACACATAAACACAGAAGGTTGACTTGTTTGGTTTGGACCATATCCCCAAAGGGCACCTGGCCAAAACAACCCTTCCCGTTCTTTTGAAGTGATGTTTTTCAGCCCGGGTCACGTTGTCGATTCTGCCGCGCGACCAATTGTTGGTTGGCCAAACCAGCACCTGGAGTGGTGCCCGAGGACCGACTGGATGTACACCCGGAGAAAAACTAATGTAGATACCCAAAATGATGGGTTGAAAAATGTATGTCCTTTCAAATATGGCCATTTTGGCTATCCATGTTAAATTTCAGGGGGGTAAGTTGAATGAAGTTGTTCCAAGTTTAATCGATGGTTTTGAAGGATTCTGCGCTACTAGTAGCTCCCTTTGTTTGCATATAAATATTTAAAACTGGTATGATTTGTATGAATCTGAGATTCTTTCACCCCCAAGCCATGAGTTTATGATGATGAGAAAATATGCATCTTTATATGTCCACGTCAGTCAGAACAAAATCCTGTTTCCGGATGACCAGAAATGCTACATGAGCTACGAAAAAAAAAGTCTTACTTTCCATCATACTGGTTGTTTAACGACGGGATCCTTCTAATGATTCATTCTAATCCCCACATAACTTGGCAGTATAATCCCATATATTACCCTAAACAACCTGGTTTGTTTGTTTCATTGCTCACGTCAACATCCCCTTGTTGCATCCCCAACTCGCGGATGGTTTTCGGTGATTTCGGCCTTTTCGTAGGAATTGATGTCGAGGGCTTGGGCTCCTTGGATCACAAAGGTTCCTACTTGGTGGATCATCCCAATTAGTAAGTGGTTAATAACCATGGCTAGTAAGTCCCCTTGGGGTTGTTCCCCTTCCAAACGGCCTAAATGGCTTGTAAATGGTGGTTACTAGCTACTTACTAACTGGGATGATCCTCCAAGTACTTGGAGGATCATCCCAGGACTTGCTTCAGTGGTTCATCGGCCCATGATGATCGGTTTAAGTCCCCAAGACCTGGGGGTTTAACAAAACACCCAAAACCAAATGGCAGGAAACACTCCATGGCTGAAATAAATGGGGGTTGATCCTAAACTGCTGAAACTAACTTTTGATGATCCTCCAAGGAAGGTCACTTTTTGTGGTGTGTGTGTGTGTGTGTGTTGTTTTTTTTGGTATGCTTCAAGGGGGTGGTTCCAGGGGAACTTTTGAGCGGAAATCTCAAATCATTAATCGTAACTGTCAGTATGTCTGTCTGTGTGAAAAATAAAGGAAACGAGATCAGTGTGACTCTCCAAAGAGCGTCGAAACTCCTAAATCAATACCACCCACACCTCATTGCCATAGTAGTTTCAACCCATCTCATACATACTATGTATATATTTCATCTGTAAATATACTATTTAATCAATTGTAGATATAATTTTCCACCAAAATATGTATATTTTGTATATAATCATAATTGCTACAGTAATTATATCCCAATGGTGGTTCTTTTTGCTCCACTGTCACCTTTAGTTTGGTTGCCACCAAGGAACCCCTCTGGAGATCCGCTTCGTGAACTCCGACTGACACCGCGCGAGTGCGAGGACGTGCGGCGCGAGTGGTGCCGCCGCGAGCTGGTGGAACGCCCACGCACTACGAAAACACCGCCATCGTGGGGTGATTCTGAACGAGCTCGAGGGCTTACCTGTAACGTTTGAAGCTTTGAAGAGGAACATGGTTTGGATTTAGATTTGGTGTAGCTGGTTTCATTGCGAGGTATAGGGTCTACAAGTGCAAGGTATACATTCAAATCCAACCCAACAAAATCGAAGAGTCTATCATATGTTTTCTTGGTAAAGTTGGTACTCCGTGGAAAACCAACGTGACTGGCATCCCTTTATCTTTCTTCAAAATCGACTGAACAAAAGGTTTTTTTCAGATTTGATAGCTTTTTCTCTTTATCCCACGGGAATTGAGATGTTCATCAGATTTGATAGCTGATTTTTTGTTGGTTGATTTATCCAGTCATTGACTTCCTACACGAATTTTTCTCAGATTCCGCCTCCATTCCAAAGGTGATACTGGTTATAAACTCACTCGGCACAGGTCGCACTTCCCTGGCTGACATGGCGCCAGCCTGCACCTGGACACGGCGTTAAACACGATGGGTGGTGGTTGGACTGAACGCCCCCCCCCCGAAAACTAACAAGACTGGCTTGAAAGACAACCATGACTGAGTGGATGTACTTTCCTATTCAAAAATTCGGTGATTTTCCAGCAAGTCAGGTTAGTTTTCAGGAGAAAGAAGGGATCTTCTACGGAAACTTTGGGAAGTTTGGAGGATATGATGGATATAACTGCCCCATCCAGGATTTCCGACAGGATGACGTTTCACAAATTTTTGTGTGAAGAACCGGGAATCCCTTCAGATATACCTAAACCTTCGTTGGCCACCATTTTTGTGGAGGGGTTTTGGGGTAGATTCAAGATATCACTTCGAGTCTATGGAAGTTTGATCTTCCCATGGGAGTGAGTAAATCGATGTCAATGTTCAGGACGGAAAAAACATGGAGACATCATCTGTTGACCTCTACACCAAGCAGTTTCTCAAGTCCACTAAAGAAAACCAGCAATGGAAGATCCTTTCCAGGTTCATTCCATAAATAACTAAAGACTTGTTGAGTTTCACTCAATTTCTGGAAAAGTTATGCCTGTCCTATTCATCAATTCCAACCCCTTAAAAGCAGCAAAATCTCTACCTTCACTCTAACTGAAGGTATCCACCGCTTCTGATATCATGGCTGGTAACCCCCCCTCCCAAAAAAAAATAAGGATTTAATAAGACCTTAAGGGAAACCAATGGGTTTTCATAAGCCCTGATCATAAGGCCTTACAAATTTCTGGAGGCGGCAAAAGTGGCTCGGGGGGGTTGGGTGTGACCGACTCAGATCTCTGTGGCCTCTGCGATTTCTGGTTGGAAATCCTGTAGAGTTTGGTTCACTTGGGATTTTACACACCAAGTATACAACTACATGTGTATATATAAATATATGGTCACCCCCCCCCCAAGATCTACCTATCTCATTTTTTAACGGTATTTTCAGTATGAAATGCTTATTTTGCATAAGCGAAAAATGATTTGTTTTTGTTGATTTCCTTTTAAGTACTACACTCAAAAACATTTAAAAACACAGTGTTTTTTTACATGTTTTCTTCTACATGTATTTGAAAACTGTAAAAAACCTCCAGTTTTTACCGTTTTTGTCACGATTTAGGCATTGCCAGTAAAAGGAAAAAGTGATACCAATTTCTTTTTGACCTATTCCCTTACAATTCCAAAAAAACCTCGAGTTTTCCAAAATTCCAAAATTCCAAAAATATTTGGGGAGATAAGCCTCGTCTTGAAATTTGTGGAAATTT
>DF241394.1:71888-101544 GCA_000507305.1 Breviolum minutum Mf 1.05b.01 | reverse complement strand
CCAACGGAGCAAATATATATATATATATATATACACACACACCATGTGTGTAAATCTATATATACTTATATATAGATTGATTATATGTATATATATATACACACATACATGACTGACACTTGTGCATAGCAAAACAATTTGATTTGTCATGATTTGTCGCTTGGAGGGCTGATCATCATTGCTGCTGGTGAGCCCTGAGCAAAATGCCTAATAAAACCGTGAACGAAGGGTTTGGGTTTAAAGGGCAGAACTAGGGATATGCTCAACACAAGCCGTGGAAATCCAAGAACAAGCTTCAGAAAAAAGGAGTAACCCTAGTAAACCCAAAGAGTTAAGAATGCAGTCCATTTGTCTCCCCAAAATAATGATAAACTGATATAGACTGCAGGTTTGCCCAATGGTCCTGTGGGGTACGATAACTCCCATATATGATATATGGACTAGTACAGTCCACTTATATGGCAAGCTTTTCCGACATAGAGCTATCCCCCACAAATACAGGCCCAGCACCTCTTCGTTTGTTTTTTCTTTCCAGCCCAGACAAACAACTTCAACTTTTGAAAAAGGTGGAAAAGTACAGCTTTTTTCGGCGCGTCAGAAAAATCTCATTTTACCACAAATCTTCCACTTTCAACAAACTCCTATCATCTCCAGAAGATCCCACTTTACTTAAACCTTATGAATTTGTACCAGGACATATCAAGAGGTGCCAAATCTTCATGTTTTTCGTTTGCAAATGTGGGGATTTTCCTGTTTTCCCCACCAGTGATTTCCTCACCTCAAGTCCCACTGCTCCAATCTTTCTTCTTCCAGGTGAAAAGTTGCGGGTCTTTGGAACCCGTAGCTTCGGTGGTATCATGGGACGATCCAAAATCAAGGGACCCGTCGTCTTTGCCAGAAGGTCCTTCCCCAGCGAGTTGAGTTTTCCCATTGTTTCTAAAGGGAAACCCCTTGGAGTTGAAAGGTGGCTATTGAGATGCATTGCCAGGGTGGGTGAATTTCTTGATGCAAACTCAAGTGTTTGGATTGGATATCTAACTTGTTTAAGCACAAACATATTCCATTCTTGGATAAGATTGGCAGACTTGAAGGTTGTTGCTTAAGCCTCTTCTAGGGCAAAGCCCTGCAGAAGTGAAATCGCTTTCGATTTTTTTTGGCTGGCTTGGTACATCTGAAGTCCCCCTCAGATTTTGTGGAAGCGCTCTGCACGCTTGATAGGCAACCCATAGCTTTGAGGGCCTTGTTTTGAAAAACTGCATATCTTCTACAGAAATGTACCAAAAACGGACCATTCAAGCAGCCAGCTAAATATTGTAAATGCACCAGTCCCATAGATTGGGAAGCATCTCATGTTATAACCCTCCCGGAACAAGTTGAATATGAAATGGAAAGATTAAAGAACAACTTGAATTCATGGGTATATCTACTCCGAGAATCTTTATGTATACACGTAGTAGATTCATTTATTTCCCAGTTGGAGACTATAGTGTATACAGTACGTATATGTACATACACATATACAGTCGACAAATATATATATATATATATACAATCACATATATTCATATATACAAATAAAAATCACTCCATGATAGTTATAATAAGTCAAAAAGGCAAAAACATGTGTATATATATATATATGTATATATCATGTTTTCGAAACAATAAAAACTTTGGATACCATGGTCACTCCTCTGTTGAGCCTGAGCCAGTCCCGGGCATCAATGGAAGCTTGAATCCTGCCCGCAGCCGTGCAGCTTCTACTGTGGCATCTATGTGATGGGCGAGTCTTGGTGGTACAAGATGGGCCACTATGATGCTTGTAAATGAAGTATATAACCCCTATAAATGGCCGCAAAGAAATGAGTTTCACTGGGATTATTTTCACCCCAAAACAAGTGGAGTCATTTGTGGGCCCCTACATATAAGTGCTGACTTGGGGCATGCTTTGTAGGATTTGTTTGCTTCAAATCAAAGGAACTTATGAGAACTCAAATCACCAAACCATGGGTCAAAGTCAGAACAGTGCACAAAAACAAGTGCATCGAGATTGTCTCTTCCTATTTCTTCAGAAAAGTTGTGTTTGTAGCTCGTGGCCGAAACCAAACCTCACAAAAAACGAATAACAAATGTAGAGGATATTTCAAATATGCTTAACAAGATTGGAGAAGTTCAAGGGCTTTAAGACGCCAGCTTGCACAAAAGAAACGGTGAAAAACTTTTTGCACCCTTCAGGATCAGCCGATCGAAACATGTTTGTTCTTGGTTCCAACATACTCCCAGGTTAGCACCAAATTTGATCTAATTTTTTGCTAGGTGTACAGTACAGAATAACAAAATAAAAACAACCTTTTTACACTGACTAAAAAGGACATTTCCGCCCGAATCGTATGTTTGTCTTAAAAGAAACGTACCTTTTTGATCCTTTTTTGCGGGGGCCCGCAGCTCGCAACCTTTCGGTCAATACGTACCTCCCGAACCTTAAGATGTCGAAAAGTGGGACCCTTTTAAAAGGTCATACTCCCCTGAAATTTAACATGGAACCTGAAAATGGAGGTTTGGAAGATGATGTTCCTTTTCAGTTGGGTGCTTTTTAGGTTCCATGTTAATCTTCCAGGGCTGTAGTGCTCCAAGCATCCATATTTTCAGGGGAAAATTTGTGAGTTGTGTTGAGGGAAAAAACTGTTGGGCTTAGGAAATTTGAAGGCACAAAAAACTTGCAACACAAATCCAACTGATCCTCGATCCTCATTTTAGATCCCGTAACCTAGGGATCCTTGTAGTGGCCATATCACTGGGTAGGAATTCATCCTCTATAAACCTCAAACAACCAGGCTGCTTCAGGGTATTTTTGGGTTCTCCCAACCCACTTCCCTCCCTTTCAAAGGCCTGGAAAGCCACGTGGCCATCGTGGCACTTCTGTTCGAAGATCCGTTTTGGACCTGGTATTTCCATCCAAGGTGTCCTTCATCGAAGGAACCTAAAAAGTTATGGTTTCCAAAAGGAATCTCCTATTCAAGGGTGCCATTTTCAGGTGAACCATGTGAAACTTTGGGAGGGTACAATGTATGAAATTCAACATAGATACCCAAAGATAGCCATGCTACAGAGGGGTCACCTGTTCAAAAAAAACTTCAGCATCAGTTGTGAGTTTTCTTGGATGCACATGTTCAAAAAGATCACGGAGTTTCTATATGTTACTTACTTTGACTTAAGGTGATGTAAGGCGTTCCACCAAGGTGATCCCCTTTTTTTTCGCGGCTCATTTTGAATGATCTCGGGGGCTCTTCCAGTTTCCCCCAGCACCTGTGATGATGCGTTGGCATGATGGCCGGCAGCTCGGGTGCTGCATCACTCCTGGCAAAAGCGTCAACGGAGAAAAACACCTCCCAGGAGCCACGGTGTGAATACCATCTCAACAGGGAAGGATCGTCTTCCAACCATCATTTTTCTGGGATTATGTTCACTTTCTTTGGGGGGAGTAGATGATTTTTTCAAACAACGGAAAAGAGGAAAAATACACGGCCAAATCCCTTCCATTGAATCCTGGTTTAGTTGGGATCCTTATAATAGTTGCTTACAATCCCAATATAAAGTGGGTAGGAAGAAAATCACCTATATAATACCTATATACCCCAAACAACCAGGGGCCTTTTTTCCTCGTTGCCCACCTAATCTCACGAGGTTTGTGTTATGCGGATATGAAATTGTTGGGGGGATGAAAGATTTTCAAGAAAGTGTACCATGAAAAATCTGGGGTGAATCATATACGTAAAATTCCCATCAATTTCCAACCTTGACCCACTGAACAGCCCCCTAAAACTTAGTATCTAATAGCTCGATCGCAACTTACTGAACGGGGTCGGTTGGGATTCGGTCCCATTCAAAATTTTGATGGAAAGATCAATCACCAAATGTTCACCTACAAAAATCTCTCAAGTTGAGCTCGGTGAAACAGCAAAACCTGACAAACCTCCGCATTCTTGGTGTTTTTGGCTGAGTTTTTTGCTCCTTCAAATTAGCATATGACCAAATTATGCTTCTGTGAAGAGAAAATTGGATAATCCTTTGCACTGCAAATTTGTGATTAGAGATTCTTTAATGAATGGTGTTGACGATCACAAGTATGTGTGTTATTAAAAATACCAGTATATATATACATACAGTTACTACATAATCATACACTTACATATATTGGAGCTGTATATACACTACATACACTTATTATCATACAAGTTCTGACTGTGCAACTTATACCCCTTTTGTAACCTATCAATCCAACTGTTGAACTGTTCATCCCCAAGTTGTCAGGTCCAAAAAACGCCGAAAAACGATGATGTGAGGCGATGAATGGTCCCCCCTTTGACATCACTAAAAAAGATTGTGCCAACCATCATCATCATCATCATCATCATCATCATCATCATCATCATCATCATCATGAAGCCCCGTGAGAGTGGACATAGTAATGAAACCCTGGTACAGTTCATTAGTTTAACGACTCAATCTAAATATTCTGTCCTTTCGGAAAATCCTTTTCTCAAGCATGAAAATCTCAGAATATCCTTTTACAGTGTGTCCTCTGAATTGGTTTGAATATGCGAATAAAACAATCTCAGCCGTTGAGCTGTGTTTGTCTAAAACCGAAATGAAACAAAACAGAAAACAGCCGGCTGTTGCGTTGTGACCTGCTGAAAAACCGAGTCAAACTTCTGCCGTAACACGGCAGAAGTGTGGAAGGATGGATAAGCGTTTTACAGCTTCCGGAACTTCTGGAACTTCCTACCTTTTGATGGTTCAGAAAATCCGAATAACGCTAAGCAGGTTGATAGGTTTGTAGTTTTTATCCGTTCATCCCAGGTGGTGCAGGATTTCATCCATCAATTCATCCCAGTTTTTGCAGTTTTTTTTTGAATCCCCGGGTGTTAAGCCGGATTTCTGAACCGAATCAACAGTAGGAGCTGGTTTACCGTTTGATGCGGATGACTAGGATAACTGTCCACCCTCGTTGGCCACATTCTAGGAAGGGGTGGCTTTTGAGGGGAATCAACGAAGGTGAGAGCAAATGGCGCAAGTACTATGTACAAATGTACAAATCTCAGTTTGATATGGAGCCCCCTTTTAAAAGGACAAGAATCATGATCATGACAAAACTGAATGCCAACCTACTTCTTTCATGGCCTGAATGCCAACCTACTTCTTTCTTGGCCTGAAGTGATTAGAAGAATGGCTGAGACTCTAGCAATTAGACTTCGTTTTTTTTGTTTCTTTTTTCAGGATTTTGGATTCTTTCACCGTTTTTCCACAAAAAAGAACAGGCCAAATTTCCGTACAGCTAAAACTCCACTGGTTTTAACTATGAAAAGAAATGGAGGTCCAATTCATTTGACAATATGGGTGTTTCCAAAAATAGGGGTACCCCCAAATCATCCATTTTAATAGAAATAGGGTTTTCCATTATAAACCATCCATTTTGGGGTGCCCCTATTTTGGAAACACCCATATCTTTGCTCCTTTGGAATACAACCCATGCCACCACCGGCCATCACCCCGGCCTCATGGCGCGCATCCTTTCTTCGTTAGCTTCGTTGGTTGTTTTTTTTTTCGGGCGCAAAGAAGGGCTCCAAAAAAGCCCAAGGCTTCGAAAAGTCGCGATGTTTGTTGTTGTGTTTTTTTGTTGGGTTTTTATCTAAATGGTAATCAAACAGAAACGAAAACCAAAACCTCGTTGAACAGGGATGAATTGTAAAGCCATGAAGGTAGAAGTGTAAAAAATCGTGTGAAGCAACGAAGAGTATTCGCAGATGTTATTGTCTGCTTCACATCTGCGCATTGACGTGATTTGAAGGAGTGACAACTTTCAAGGGCACTTTGGTTTCACTATCATGTTGAGCATGTCTCAATAAATTCAATGACATGGTGTTGCTGGTAAACATGTTTGATGCGCTCTTTAACGACAAGATGTGGTTGCACCCAACATGGCTCGGTTGGTGCCGAAAAAACCTTCACAGGTGGCAACACACACCAAAAAAAGTGGCCTGAAAGGAAATTGCGGCAGGTGGGGCAAGTCAGGAACTGCAGTTCCAATTGTTTGTTTCTTTCAACGGAAAACAAATGTGGCTCTACCTACATCCAAAGTGGCATAAGTTAAAATGCGCTGCGGCATATGAGAGTTTCCTACAATAGTATTGGGCCCTGCCTAAACACTGGAATACCAGTGGATAGTGCAGGTTAGAAAAGGGTTGCCTTCATATAGAAAATGAATACAGTAGATGCTTTACCCACTGTGAATCAATGTTTTGGCAACCCCTTAAATATACATAATATGTACTATGCCTATGCTCAAAGTCATGTTTTTTTCATAGGAAATCTGACAACCTCTTTGGAAGAAAACCACCATTTACTGCAACCCCGGGTTGCAGTATTGGAAACCTTGTAGTCACCAATCCCAAACCACGTGGTATTAAATTTTCATCCCGCCCAAACTGAAAAGTCCGGAGAAAAGTAGGATGTTTCTTACCAATGATCCAGCAATCTAGACATTGAAAGATTCTCATGGTCATGGGATTTTCTATGTATAAAGCCACCATTTCAGTATACCTATAAAACAATGTATCAATTATCATTCTATGTTCAATTCTCATTCTACTGTTTAAAACCATGTGTAACACTTAAAAACCCACCATTTTAGAGGTGAACTTCCTATGTTTTAAACACTTGTCACTCTGATTTGTTCAGGAAATAGTTGTTGCAACCTGATCATTCACATCACGGAGCCTTCAAACGACAAGAAAGTCTGTACCCTAAGGGACCATTTCAAAAGAAAAGGATGAACGGATTGTCTGAACCAGCAAAAATATCAGTTTTCGGGGGGAGTATCTTGAAGATGATCATCCCGGACTTCTTTCAGTAGAAACTAACCCCCATTTATTTCAGTGGAGGGAGTGAAAGGCCATTTGGAAGGAGTCTCGTAAAAATTGGGAGCTTCAACCCAATGAGCTTCAACCCAAATCCCCGTTTCACCGTCCCTCCCTTGAAAGAACGGGATTTTTTTGGGTTGGTGCCTAGGCCTCACGGCGCATGACCTCGGTGCTTGGGGTTGGTCTGTTAGCTGGTACAAGATGTTCTCTCAGTAAGATGATCATCATCATCATCATCATCATCATCATCATCATCATCATCATCAAGACTCCAAATCTTCAGATCGGAGGGGCAAGCTATTTACTGTAGTTTCCAGGAATATGCTGATTCTTGGACAAAAAGTGAACCAAGGTGAACCGGCATGTCCCAAAAAATGGGCGTGTTGAAACCCCATGTAACCTTCGAAGCAAACCGCCCTGGGGATCATTCAAGGTATACTACGATCTCCTCGTATAACTCAGGTAAAACAACATACTCAGGTAAGATTGCATAAGGAAAGAACATATGGTAAGATATTATGTATATCTACTCAAGCAACTTGTTGGACAGTAACTCAAGTAAGGTAAAAGAATCACAGAAGTATGATAAGTTCCCCCCAAAAAAATACTGTTACCCTGTCTGACAAGCCCACCAAAAAACATACCCTCCAGGGAACTGTCCCATATTCCCTACCAACCAGCACTTTTGAGCCGATCCCGCTTGGTGGATATGGCATCGTTTCCAGGAGGGTATCATCCTCCAAGTATCCCCAACTCATCAGATTTTGCGCCTGGCCCCCGGTTTGAACCACATAGCACATAACGATGCAGTGCTTTGGTATACACCCCCCCAAAACTACCAGTTCGCACCTGTAAAAAGGAATCTCATCTGAACCAACCCATCCCATGTTTCGGATGCGAGAAAATGCTGTTGGTTTCAGGGAGCATTTTCGAGGCTCCACACCAAATCCAATCTTCGCGTTCACCCAGGTCGCCCAGGTAGATACCATCACGACTCCACAACTGCACCTGGAGGGGCACAGTCCTTGGAAATCCTAGTTGATTCATAGGGATCCTTTTAATGGCCTATTAGAAAAGTCCCTTTCTATCTGGGTAGGATTTCATCCCCCAAAAAACATTAAATAGCCAGCGTTTTGGTTATGGGTAAGTCAACCTAAGTCTCCCCAGAAATAGCCCGCCGTATGTTCAAGGGCTTATGAAAACCCATTCCAGCTTTTCAACCCTTATTTCTGAGGGGGGATACGTGATCGGGGGGATAGGTTGACGAGATGTGTGGCTTAGTGACTTCGCCGAAGTTCAACAAAAAATGTCATCTTCATCCCATCCGCCCCTGGTCACATGGACCATTCATAGATTTTGTATATAGACCCAAAAAACCCAAATCGACCATGTGTTTTGGGTGGAAACACGGCCCGAAAATGGGGAGTCGTGACCCCCTCAAACATAGAGGTGACCATTGAGGCTCTAGGGATACATTCCCATCGACATCCAAAAAGTGGCGATCTTTGACAGAAACTACTTTTGAAAACCACTAGCTGGTGGTTTTAACCCATTTGAAAAATATTAATCAAAATTTAAATCTTCCCCAAATAGAGGTGAAAATAAAAAATATTTGAAACCACCACCTAGAAAACCATGATTTAATTCGTTTTTGGTGTCCATTTGACTAACACTCCAAGTTCAAGTTTCTCAAAAAACCTTTCAAAATAAACGAGGCTTTCCGATACAGTGCCAATCAACTTGTGATAGATGGAAGGGTTTCAGGTGGCCATCGCACAAACTTGACATCTGCAGTATATCAAGTCACGTCAAGTCACGTCAAGTCAACCTGAAAACTGCCATTGTAAAGGGTGGGTAGGGGTTGGGTGAGGTTTGGCCGGGTCCCATGATACAACCCGATATGCCCCCTTGATAAGGTCGATGAAAAATTCCCAACCCAACAGGTGTTTCGATATGAGGATGCATGATGCATTCCACATCTTGAAATGGCTTTCTATTGTCGTGATATGTTGTGATGCAGTATAACAAACAATCCTGAGTATCTACAGTAAGTGATGATGTATGGCCTGTTGTACTACAACAACATCCTCTGCAGGACTATAAGCTCGACAAGAAGTGGTTTATCTTAGCATCAGTAAGGATTTGCCTAGAAATCGGAATTTAAAAAACCCCTAGCCTTTCGTGTCACACCCAATGCAAACCAACTAACCAACTAACCCACCTTCTTTCCGCTACCACCTAAGACGAAATAGTCGCCACCTCAAACGCTGCCATCCAGTCGGGAGTCAAATGTTGTATCATTGTCGGCATCATCATCATCATCATCATCATCATCATCATCATCATCATCATCATCATCATCATCATCATCATCATCATCATCATCATGACCATGAATGACCGTCCAACAGGGGTCATTATATTACCAACCCAAACAAGGCGCTATTAAGGGAAAATCCCGCAATACTACCTTACATTTGCATTGTTTGATTCCCTCAAAATAGGTAAATATTTGATCCCTGTCCAAGCCAGCCTCACAATTTCAAGTTGAAAAAAATTGACAAAGCCAAAGTGACTTTCCCACGTTCATCTGAATTATAATGTATGACAAAATCTCCTAATTGCCTCCAAGAGAGTGTCTTCCCTTCTTCACTTCATTTACTATCATGTGGCAATCATGTGGCCGTTGGGTCAAACGATCACACTTCCACGGACGCATCTAAAAGTGCTATCATCTTGTACATTTGAAAGAAACTACATATGGCTCTAGTTCAAAACTCAGGCTGCATGAAGACTGTCCATGTCCCTTGAGCCTAAGCTCTATCAAAACAGTCTGTATGCCACTGCAATGCAACTTATTGGAAAGTTTTATTTCACATCAAGTCCGATGTCCCCCGAACCAATCTTTTCATGCATATGCCGTAAAAAACATGGTATTTACAGTGATTTTGGAAAGTCTCTGTACCCTCCTTTTGCAACTACTATATTCAGCTACTGGCAACATGAACGATGATGGGGTCGGCATCACTTTCCCTTTGAACTACCACCAGGACTCAAAATTTAGATCAGCCGGTACAACCAATTCAAGTTGGTTGCTTGAAAACCACGTTTTGATTTCGGAAATACCTGGGACTTAAGTACTGTTTCATACACCCAAACTCCCCAGCATTTCCTTTTTGAAAACTACGTATGTATACATATATATAATATATATACAATAATTATACATGTTCAAGTGGCTTCCTAACACAAAAAACACGCCATGTATTCAAAAAAAAGTCTTCGAGTCGAAGCCAAGGTACTGGAGAAAAAATCGATGCTGCAAACGTCGAACTCCAATTTGTGCCTCGTTTTCTTATCTGCACACGACATGGCTTTAGGGTGAACCAACCCTTCAGAAATGGTTGGGTGGGCCGCTGTAACCCTGTCTATGTGCACGTAAGTGTTGTGGTCGTTCTTTTTCGTTTTCAAAAAGCCACGGCGGTTTTTCAACGTTTTTGGGAAGCACCCAACTTCTCCGAGACGGTCTGCGCTTTTTTGAAAAGGAACCCCTTTTAATGGGAAGTAAAAGTTGCATCACACATAATTTGAAGAGGCACAAAAGGATCATGCATAGTGATTAAGTAGAATCCGGTTTTGGTGCCCCCCAGTATTTATATAAGTATGTACAGTACTACTTCCTTGAAATAGCGAAATCTCACAATTTCAAACATTTCCAAACCACACTATCAAGTCAATATCGTGAAAACAGGGGCCTCCAACCAAACACACCACCTTCAACTGAACTGGAAAGAGAAAAGGGTTTTCTGTCCAGAAACCAACGAACCAGTGGATGTGAGGAGCATAGAATGTGGTCAAATGTCAAGATAGCTACCCGGTACCCTGAAACTTTCACAGCGAGTGAACACCCCTGAACTTTGATGAAGATGAAGATGAAGTTTCCTTTTGAAAGGGAAAGTTGGGCCTATAGGGTAACAAATCAAAGATAAATAGTCATGAACACCTCCCAAGGTGATACATAAGAACAAGGGACGTATATGTTAGTCGTGGCCCCCTCCCATCAACAGTCACGGGATCAACCTAAACCTTCATTTACCACTGGAATCCTGGCAGCTGGGCCACACCCAACTTACATCTGGGCAACTTACTATCAATTCCTAAACCTGAATTACGGGGTATTTTGGGAGGGTTCCCTTACTAAACTGCGCGAAACTTGTCTACCGCTTGGGGTGAGGTCGTATGAGGTCGCTATATAAATTGCCTAGTTATATTGGTGTTTTCGAAAATAGGGGTACTCCAAAATGGATGGTTTACAATGGAAAACCCTATTAAAATGGATGATTTAGGGGTACCACTATTTTCGGAAACCCCCACCTATTTTTCCTTCCTTTCACTTTAGCTTCCTTTAGCTTCCTGCTGGGTCTCCAAACTCACGACCATACTCTTGCCCGGATACCTGGCTGGCATCACCAGGTTGAGCCAGGGAAACCAAAAAAAACCGGCCGCTTCCTTTTCCATTGAATCCTGGTTGTTTAATATATGGATCCTTGCAATGGTTTAATATATAATCCCCACATAACTGGGTAGGATTTCATCCCCTATGTATATTTATATATATATACACACACATGTACATAGAAAAACAATGGCTTTTTTCATTGCTCATTTGAGCAACGGCAACGTTGAACCCTGACATGACATGAACCATGAAATCCTGGTTGATGATGCATCCTCACAATGGCTTATGAAATAATCCTTTTACAAGTGGGTGGTGTTTCATCCCCTATACACAGCAAATAACCTGGGGGCACTTGGTCATTGCTCATTTGGTGTTTTATAGGCACTTATTTAGGGGTGCGTTCGTAAGTTAACCCATTCAATTTTTGATGGAACCAGGGTCCTCTAGGTCTAGTTGCGGATAGAGTCATACTGCCGATAATTTTTTGCACTTTGGGGGCATCTCACAGCTTCCACGTCTCTCCAAAGTCATTCTGCGAAGATCTGTTTTCACTGTTTGAACGAATCAATGCCAGAGTACACTCTGGAAATTTAATGAATGGATACCAAACATGATGGTTTGCAAAAGGTGTTTCCTTGCAAATGTGGCTATTTTGAGTATCTATGCTAAATTTCAGCGGGGTATCAAAAAAAAAAAGCACAAATCAGAACTCAGTCAGATTCACGATACTAGCTGAACCACCATTGTGAGAACTGAATTCGTTTGATGCGATGTCCCCAACAAGTTGGCACAATATGAAGGTACAACGGACTCCTTTCTGAAACTTGCCCATACCAAAAGCACCATCATGATAGATACAGATCATGATCGTGAGATCTATATATAAGCATGCATGACCAGGAATACCATCATTGTTCTGGTGTATGGTCTAATTATATCAATGATAGTAGTGTTGATATGAGTACAGGCCTGAAAAGTAACATGATAATGGAAAAATCCAACCATGAATGAGTCGATGCATCTCCTATTAGAAATTAGGTGGTTGTCCATAAATCGCAATGCTTTTTGGAAGCTACTCACAATGATGCATAGTATGTTCATGCATTTTTTGCAACCCAAAAAATTTGAGTTGGTGGTTTGAACCAACCCATCTGAAAAATAAATTACAGTCGTCAAATTGGATCATTTCCCCAATCTTCGGGTGAAAGTTTCCAATATTTGAAACCACCACCCTGTAAATAATATTTGAAAAGCACCACCCCAGAAATTGCTCCGGCCGAAATTTTCACACTTTTCCACTTTTTCGGCACCTTGTAAAACGATAAGGTTTGATCCCAACAGCCAACCACTAAGACATCCTTGGTTTGATTCCGAACAGAAACCCGTGGGGTTTTTTCCTAGGCGAAACGGTCAAGGGGTCCTAGAGGGGTCATGAAATATGGCCACCAACCCCAAGCAATGCACAATTAGAGACTTTATCTCTAAAACATACCATAGAAATAGAATTGCATCAACTTTGATCCCCCCAAAAAAAATTGGGTCCCATTTTATGATCCCTGTAGAAACTGCTGTTGAAATGAGGAGTTGAGGAGTTGAGTTAGAGGTAGAGGTGATTTACAAATTTTGTCTGCATTTTGCTGCCACAAGCTGAATGCTAATGACTGGTGCAAGCTGAAAATGACCCTGTTGAAAGGGACCGAAAAAACTGAAGAACGAAACTGATGTTTCAGCAAGTCAGAACAAAAAAACGGGAGGTCTCATTGGAAAAACATGTGGCTGGCAGGGACTTAGACTAAATCATCCCCGTAAATCCGCTGATTTTTGGGATACTTTGGACCCTAAACACTGGGTCCAACCAGTGGATAGTGAAGGTTGATAAGCTTCCCTTCAAAATAAAGAATAGAATGTTTACCCACTGTTGGAGGGTTTATGGGTGCCCCATTGGATATGACATAAGTCTATCCAGTGATTGGTTGATTTCGATTGCGCTCCCAAAAAAATTGTACCTCCCCATCAAACAGGAGAAGCCTTCCCCCCCCTTCATTCTAGGCAACTTGCTATATTTCCTCAACCTGAATTTTACCGGCATTTTTGCAGGGATTCCCTTACAATCACCACCGTTTGGGGTGACTACTCGGCAGAGATAGGGTGGGCTGTGTTAGCTCCCCTTGGAGCTGTATCGACTTGAATCTGCCCCCCCATTGGCCCTTCGGAACTGGATGAAACAAACTCATGTCATTAGGGAGAAGAGTAAAACTTGCACGCATTTTTCCAGGAATGTGTCTTAGCTCTGTTGTTGCAGCCCTGTTTAGATCTCTACACCCTCCAAAATTAACATGTTGAGCCCCAAAACTGGCAAAACACCCACATCCAACGCCTAGAGCTACCAGGCGGATCCTGCGAAACAAGCATCTGTCGGATCCTGTTTTGTCTGCACAGGGTTCCACCTTACAAACACGCAAGAGCTCCGTTGCTCCGAGTGGAGAATGATGGGGATGCTTCATCCTTGTATCACTACTTGGGGGGTCATCCCTATATAGAGGTGAGTGGTTAATTCGCCCATGGTGATCGTTTTCGTCCCCAAGACCTGGGGTTGGCCTTTCCATGGCTTATGGATGGGGGGGTGATCCTAACTACTGACACTAAGTGTGATGATCCTGCAAGTACTCCCCAACTAATTAACATGTCCCCTGAAAAACAGTGGTTGGAAGACCATCCTTTCCTTTTGAAAGGGACCCTTTTTAGGGGACATGTTTGGTTTTTCAGGGTGTAGCGGTTTTGTTTCTTTTGTAGGATTTCACATGCCATCATGTGAATTTCAAAAAAAACTGGGAAGATTGGTGGAAAATCATGGGTGGCTTTTCCTTAACCATAATGGGGGTTAAGAGATCTTTCCAACCAAAATGGATGATCGGATAAGGAGGCAACAAGAAACCCCGAGTGACCTTAGGTCTACCGTTTGGTTTCTAGAAGAAAAACAAGGGCAGACGAAAAAAACACGGTCAAAGTCCAATTTTCCATCATCCGAGTGGTCTGATGGGTTCGAAAGGTGGTGAAGCAGCTTTGATGGTTTTGGGTACCCAGCAGGATACATTTCTTGCATCGATTTCTCAGGCAGCCCAGGTCTACTCAATGTATTTTTTCCATATTGACCTCCAAGAGTGAGTGGCTTTAAGTAATTTTTTGAGGTACAGTACCATCCCTGAAACTAACATGTTCGCACCTGAAAAAGATGGCATCCCCAAATGGAAACAATCTTCTTCCAACCACAAATTTTCTTTAACGGGCTGTCTTAGTTTCAGGGGGTCACCCCAAAAAAAAATATATAACATGTCCTCTGAAAAGGGACCATTTTAAACGGAAACGATTCAGCTTCCAGTACCATCAATTTTTAGGGGATACCCTCCAGGGAACTGTCCCATATCCCCTTCCGATACTTTTGAGTTCTCTCATGGTGGCACGTCTCGAAAATAAGAAGCTGGAATTTTTGACCCAACTTCCCCCCATTGGTTTGTAAAGAAGCACTACTCCCGAAACAAAACGAACATGGCAGTGGGAAAATGAACCATTTGAAGATGTATTTCCTACATAAACATTGGGAATTGTCCATTGCCATGTTATCTTCAAAGAAAGGTATAATATGAGCTATCAACTCTGAACTCTTCAGGGTGTGACACGTCATTGACTTGAAGAAACCAAGAAAAGTTCATGAAAGTTTGCTACTTACTGATCTCATGATCATCACTAAGGATACAAGTTTTGTGTCTTTTTTATGGTAATTCATGATGTTTCATGTCTTCGGAGGCCATGAACTATCTTGAACATCAATTTTCAAATCACAACTTTAAGACATTTGCACTCCCTGAAACTAACAGTTCGCAGCTGAAAATAGGCCGGGCCCCAAAAGGAAACGATCGTATTCCAACCATCCATTTTTAGGTGCTTTTGCTGTCAGTTTCAGGGAGGGTACCTGAACTTATCTGATTCTTGTAAGATCGTTAGGTTGGCCGTCAGGTCTTTCCAATCCGATTTTTGGACACCACACGCCAAAGTCCAAATGGGAGCTTGTCTTACCACATCGGCCTTCTCCTAGCAAATCACAATGGCACCCTGGGATGTTCAAAATGAAGTTCCAAACTTGTCTGGAAGAGTTTGCAGCCGGCCTGGATCATGATTCATGATGATAATAAGAATAATCAGCAGGGTCATCATCATCATCATCATCATCATCATCATCATCATCATCATCATCATCATCATCACGCAAAAAATCATGATAGTGATGGCAATGATCAGAGCTGCTTAATTACAGATGATGACATGTAATAATAATCTAACAACGTAACAAAAACAATCATGATCCCACATTGCACAGTTGATTGAACGTCTAGCTATCCTTCAATAAATTATCTGCTGATTGGATCTGATTGGTGGGATATCCAAAACGGGCTAGATCGACTTGATTGCTGAACAGAACATCTAGAATGGCCGTACCCTGCTTCTGGCTTCTGAGCGAAACTTACACCATTCCCAAATCTATTTGGATTACACCATCGCCTATTTTCAGAATGCATAAAAAAGAAACCATTGTGATTTTTGTGTTTTTACGATCTTGCAACGTCTGTCCTCACCGAACTTGTCTCGGATGCTGATATGACCTTGCAGGACAGCAAGACATCAGTGTAGACTTGGTTTCCGGTATATATTCGTATATATTGATGGATAGATGAAACTGAAAAACATCTGGCCTCCGTTTGAAGTTTTGACACATATTTTGAAATGAAATATGTCTTATGTATATTTAAATACATGATACTGTACATACATAAATATAAAATATATATATATATATTTATTTGTAATTTGTATGGTCACCCCCCCTCCCAGGGCCTACCTGCAGGAGGGGGTGTATCACATATGTATCTTCATCTTCATCTTTCAAATTGTGGCACATGCAAAAACCACTGTAAGTACCAGTGTTTTTTGAATACACTATATGTAAAATAGTTTCTATTGCAATCATCTGTCGTAAAAAACACCCAATAATGCAAAACCAGAATCAGGTTCTCCAATTTCAGAAATTCGACCAGAAAATGAAGACCCTCTGCACGAATTCTGAGGTTCACCATCAAAAAACACAGGGAAAATGCANNNNAAATGAAGTGAACGAAAAGGAAAAGAAAGCAAATGCAGCCAGTGATCCAATCCAGAACCTCGAATACATTTTCCAATACAAAATCCAGTACATAATCCCCAATTCATTTCAAATAAAGAATCACTTGCACATAAAGATTCTCTTCATAATCAATTGAACCTCTTTATTTCCTACCCTTCAATTGTTTAGGGTGGAGGGTTTTTTAATCACTTCGAAACATTATTGGCACAAAAATTGCACATGCTTCAAGACCTGCTTGCTTAGACTTCAGATACCTATAGGTGGTTCCTTTTCAGGTTTGAGGTATAGGTGGAAGATTAGCATTGGCGAGGGTTGAAAAAAGAGTGATTTTGCATCTTTAGCGTCATTTTTGGTAGGCCCTGGGGGGGGGGGGGTGAGCATGTATATATATATCTATTGATATATTTGTTTATCTATCTAAGTATTTTCTACCTTTTACTACATTACTACATCATCATAGTGACTTGCTAAATATCCATCAATGACGCCGCTGGTATCCAAGGTCCACAGGCGGCACAGGCCAGGGCATAAAAGATCCCTTACTTTCCATGAAATGCTGGTTGGTTTGGGATCCTTATAATGGCTTTTATATAACTGGGTAGGATTTCGTACCCCAATATACCCTAAACAACGAGGTGATTTTTTCATTGCTCAGTTGTTTTACGTCGTGCTGTATCTCAAATTTTTGTTGTACTGTTGATGGAAGAAATCCTGGACCAGTTGACAGGTAGTTTATCCCATGATTTACGGTGCAGGATTTCTTCCATCAACAGTGTGTCCCAATAAGAAGATCTTAATTCTCAAAGCTGTACCAACAGATGTATGTTGCTGGTGATTATTGAATATATATATATATATATAGATAGAGACAGAGAGAAATAGGAAATGAAGTATAAACACACACACATGAACACATATTATACTACACATTGGATACTAAATATAGATTTATTACACCTCTACCATCATGATACATCCACACCTTTCCCCCGTGAACTCCTCACCCTCCCATCAAAATCCCTAAGGTCCAGACCGTTGAAGAGCCCCAAGGCCACATGCAAACCGTCATTGGTCCAGGACATGCACAAGATTTTAGAGTTCACCTTCCAACGGGACAAAAACTTCGAGGATCATCCCAGGTATCGGATGAAAAGTTGCCCTCCAGGGAACGATGCAATATCCCACCGAAAGGGTAAAGTACTATCATCTTCAAACAGACCTTGGGTGGGCATATGTTCTGTTAGTTCCAAGGAGTTGTAGTAACCACCATTTACAAGCCGTGCAAAGGCCATTTGGAGGGTGTCCCGCAACCCCACTCAGAGGACGAAACCAATCACCATGGCTTATTAACCACTTATATACATCCACTGGGATGATCCTCCAAGCAGGCGGGTTTCACGGTGTACCAGGGGGGTCACTTTTTTTCATCCTAGATGTTTGATGGTTTTTTTCATGATGGAATAAAAAGCCTCAAAAAACAACACACACACACACAACAAGCCTATTTAGACTCCTTAAAACGAACAGCAAGCTAAAACCCCTGAAAATGGGCCCAAATCGGCAGCAAAAATAAGCCGGATTGTCTTCCTCGGCTCAGGTCGCTATAATTTGCCAAAACAGCTTGGAAAAGCTCATCGGAAAGGGGCCAGGGCGACAAAATCCAGGGAACATGGTGGAGGTTCAGTTTCATCAATTCCCATATTGCACGGGTCATAAAATTGCCCCATATTCAAAGGGATCAAAAAATTCAAACCTATGATGACTTTAGAAGGAATTTGCCCTTCCAAAATGCATGCAGATTTTGGGTTGGTGTCATATTTCATGACCCCAGTTGCAACGCAACGCAACCTTTCCAAAGAAGTTTCATCCAATATTGCAAGCAACATACAGCGTTTCTCCCTATATATGTCTTTCACTTCAAGTTCTTCAGATTCTGGAGTGGATGATTTTCCCAATAATGTCGTTCATGTGCTCCTTTCAGAAAGGATTCGGTGATAGTAAATCGCCAACGTGCATCGAGGGGAACTATTAACCGCTTTACAAGAGCCGGGGAGCAGTTTTTTGAATTCAAACATGGCTCAGTTTTTTTTTCGAAAAACAGGGCCATGGTGAGGAAAAGTGGCTATGCAAAAATGGCCACTGCATAGTGTTGCAATCCAGATGGGGATGGGAAGATGAGATGCATCTTGAAACAGATCTTCCGAATGGATCTGGCAGGTATCTTGTATTTGTTTGGGAGATCGTTTTTGCGCAATTCCGATCATTCCACAAGCAACAAATGATCTCATAAGATCAGTCGTGGTCAACTGTTTATTTTTGCCGAAATTGTTGTAGCCGCTAGGCATACTATGCATGGCTCTGAAATTACCATCCTATTTACAAGTGATTCTCTGTACCTTGCCCGAGCGCATGAAAGATTTCACCAACCACCAACAGAGAAACTCCTGTTTCCATTGTCCACCAAGCATGTTTTTCAAGCAACCGCCCTGGGAAAGTGCCCCCAATGCGTCTCAATTTCCCACATTGCTGCAAGGAGCCAGAACCATATCTTGGAGTCTGGGTTGCAGAAAACTTTCAGATGCAAAACACACCAACCTAGAACTCCAAACAACCAGGAATTTAAATGGATGGAACGGGTGGTGATTTCCAACCATTTCCCAAGCAAAGGTTTGGTTCATCATCCAACTGAAACAACCATTTAAAAAATGGTGTTGTTTCGGGTACCATGAACTTCAGAGCTTAAAAACCTGGAACTAAAGCCTCTCCACATGCCAAGCAGGTAACGGTTTCGTGCCTTGCGTTTGGACACGGACTTCTGCTCAGGGGACCACAAGCCCAAGTCGGACGCGGTGCCGCTGGCCAACTGAGTGCAGGGTCGTCAATAAATGAAGGTTTGATAGAAGCTTCCTATCAATGCACTATGATCATCCCCAACAAACTTGGGATAATATATCTATATAGAAAAAAATGAAAAAATGTATACACACCCTCACATAATCAAACCAACCAGGGTTGCTTTCAGAACAATCCACTAGCTGACCCACCTTTATTTGACCAAGTACAGACTCTCCAAACACAAATGGTTCTGTCAACCATTAGCATGAAGTTCAAACAAGGACTCGTTAGTTTCCCTGCCCAACAATGACCATCATCAGCACCACCATGCCCTGCCTGTTGCGTTACGGGGTTGTATGCCAAACATTGAATGGACCTCAGCTCTCATATGTCCCGCTAACCCAAAGAAACAACAGTTTTTTGGCGAATGCAAAGAATGACATCAGTTTTTTTTTCCGTAAACATTTTGGGGGGGAAACAAACAAACGTTCTAATATTTTGGTCCAGTCTATCAACCGGCGCAGGAACTGTTGTCATCTTCATGTTTCGGGGACATGTTTCCGGATGCCTGAAAGTCAGTTGAAGCAGTTGCGGATGGTTAGAAAGAATGTTGAATGCCACCCATTTTCCGTTGAAATATGCGCCATGTACCTCCAAATTTGTGTAGTTTTCACACCCAAAAAAAACATCCCATGATTCCCATGGTACTTCCAAATCATGGGGTCATGTTTTTCGCGGATTTGGAACCCCCAACGGATGCCGACCCAAATTTGAAGTGGGACGCGCCAATGCGTATGATTTTACCCATGATGTTGGGGGAAACCAACTTGCAAAGCAAAAACCATCAAGACTGCAGTGACTATACCTCCGCAAACTTAACAGTGCGCCCCTCAAAAATGGTGGTTGGGAAACGACTTTCCTTCTGGGAAGGCCTATGTTCAGGGGCTATGTTACTTTTAGGATAGTTTCACATCAGGTACGATGAACCAACAATGATAAAGTATGATGATAAGGTCACATATAGCTTTAAAATATCTTGAATGTCATATACAATTCACGGAAAAACCTGTCATCAACATGGCGTTGCCTACCATCCATCTGTTTTTTTCCTAGGTGTCTTTTTAGTTCCGACATTGACGGACGTTACTGTACGTTAACGTGTTTGAGATGAACTTCCCCGGAACCCGAGAAAGTTCTCCTTGAAAAAATCTGCCAGACAATGGATTGGGATTCTTTGAAGCCACACTTCCCAGATCTTTTAAGCACAAAATTCGACCTTCTTACATAGATGGCAAGATACCTTCACTGAAACTAACAGCAAAAGCCGCTGAAAAGTGGTGGCAAAGGGAGCCGATCCGGCTTCCTTTTTTGGGATACGTAGCCTATTTTCAGGGGCTATACATGTAAGTTTTAGGGAGGGCAACCCAGATCATCAGCTTCGATGTTGCGGCCCAAGATGCTCATTGTGGTTGTACTTCAAAATACCTTCCGCCTGGTCAAACGAACACTTGCAACTTGCAGGAAGGATTCCAAGATTCATCCACATAAAAACGCCGAAAACCTCGAAAACTTCGATGTTTTCTGAAGGTGGCTTTATCATCATTCAACCTTTTTTTGGGAAAGGGCTGAAAGAATGGGTGCTTGGAGGAGTTACCCCCATCTTTTGGCCATTTAGGCCATTTGGAAGGGGAACAACCCCCAGGTAGGGGACTTACTGGCCATGGTTATTAACCACTTACATCAGACTGGGATGATCCTCCAAGTAGTCTTTACATATCTACGACCTTTTTGTTAGGTGAAAAATCACAATCCAGTGCAAGGCCACATGTCAGCATTAGCAAGTTTCAGTCATGATCCAAATCCTTGGACCACAGGGGGGGTCTTGAAGTCAATCAATTCTTGAAGTGAATGCGCTGAAAGGACTTGTTCTGAGTTCTGAAAGCTGACTCGTCCTGAAAGGATTTTATCTCAGAAACTCGTAAATGGAACCCCAAGTCATGGAGGTTTGGTTCAGATGATTTTCCGTTTCAATTCGGTGATTTTTAGATTCCAGCCCTTCATGCTTTAGGGGTGTAAACCCATTCCTTTTCGAATCACCAACGAACTAAGCCAATCGCCAACCTTGTGGGTCCAAATAATGACCTGTTTGTCGGCACCACCAGAAGCAAACCTCGGCACCAAGGGGCAGGACTCAGGATACGAAAGGCATTTACAGCATAGTCCCAGATGGTTTGGATTGATGCTTTTTTGGTGGTTGGATATAGCTTGCAGTCGGTGCATTTTTAGGGTTTACTTCACTCACTGGTTTGCGTGAAGGGTTTGGTTTCATCATTCAAAAGCCTTCAGTCAACGGTTCATCACGATGGCTTGGTTTGGTTTGGTTGGTCATTTACAAGTATCCGAACCGCATAGGTCTACCTTTGTGACGCGTTTTACTTCAACAACTGTCAAGCTGAAAAAGCTGAGTTCGTACTAAATCTAACTGGCCCAATCCCCCAATGCCACCCCACCCGGCCATTATCGAATTGTCAAAACCTTCCCCCACTTTCTCTACACCTGCCGCTAATAGGTCTGACTATTCCACATATTTGTCTGGTACTACTTCAAGATACATGTGCAGTTTGTTTTGCGCATCTGTATATTTACGATGTATCTCCTAAGGTTGCTTGTATGCATTTGGGGNCCAGCTTTCGTGAAAACAAGTGTTCTTTCGTCATTTTGCTCAGGCTATCCAGGCATCAACAGTACCGACTGAGTAAATTGTATCAGTGACTCACCATGTGCTCTCATGAGTTGCTGTGGTTTCCTGCAACTTTGGGGGGCCTAATCTTTCCATACCCTACTAGCCCTATGAGATCAGTCTACCTACAACGGAATTACTTGGGCCTACTGACTCCTTGTATGGGTGTGAGTATGCACCTCGGCCTAGGTACCTAGAAAGGTTAGTGATAGAGTTGCAGCAAGATGGGCCCCTACGATCGTTGCAAATGAAGTTATGCGGATCCCTTTTTTATGGCCGAAAATCAATGGGTAACTCGTGGCATCTCGTGGCAATAACCTCTACCAGCGGAGTTATTTCACCCTACTTATAAACTGGTTTTTGTCGGGCCCACTTGGAGGAATCATCCCAGGACCGTTTATTTCAGCCATGGAGTTCGGCCTTCCAGGAAGGGGTCCCAACAACTCGAAAATGGATATGAGCTTCCAAGAAACTTCTTGCCGTGCCTGGAGTATGCTACGCAAAAGACGGTGTCCTCACGTTAAACACAGTGTGCCATGTTTCCCACTTTTTTATGGGATTTTTACTGAAATTTTCAAAAAGCCATACGCTTGATGGTTGAGAAATGTTGCTAAACAGTTGATATGGTAAATATATCCATTATATACAGGCAATTCCTGGCAATTCTTTGTGACCTTTTTGGGATGGATGATTAAGTGACCCTTTCAAAGGCGAATTGTGACCTTCAACTAAGGGGTAAAAAGGTCACTTTGAACCATCTGGTTCTGTAACAAGGATCATTAAATGGAACCCATGTTGAGGGAATCAAACAATCCAAATGTATGGTAATTTTGGAGATTTCCACTGAAGTGTGCATTGTTTGGGTTGGTTATAAAGGGGGATCATCAACTTGTTGAATATGTTTGTCAATCAATGTAGTTCAGGATTGTTATATTCCATTGAAACCAATTTGTAAGCTCAGGTTGACAACTGTTTTAGTTCTTCCAATCCATATACAAATCTGAACAAGGTACATGAATTTCTACTTGTGCTTATCTAAAAAAAACAAAAGTGAAAAAGGTACTTTAAAAGCTGCTGTTTATCGATAGATATGATATACATGTGATATGTGCTAGAAATGGTGTTTCACATAATGGTTTCCCCTTCCCTTTGGCAGGTCCTTGTGGCCCTTCAGCGAATGCACCAAATCACCATCTGTGGCGTCATACACCAAGACGCGGTTGCCCGCCTGTTGAACGAAAACTTCTCTTTCACTGTGTGAGATGGATATGACGAACAACTTTGGCATCACCTCAAAATTGATCATCATGCCCTTGGACCCCACAACCATGAAAAATGACGGTTTTAAGTTTTAAGCCCAAAAAATATGGGTGATAACTTATAACCCCAGAATATGAAGGAAACGTGGGTGAACCCATGGTATTCAGTAATGCGAATCTCCCGAAAGCCAAGGGTAAAAAACCTCACTCCTCCCCAGAAGGTTTGGAAGTTGCCAACAGGTGCTTTTATGGGTGCGATTGGTTGGAATCCTGGGAATGAAGCCGTGCTTCAGTATCGGTATAGGTGTTTTTTTCCCGTAAAATTCCACTGGGTTTAGATGTTTTTCAGAGTGAATTGGAAAAAAATCTGTTGGAGGAAATCCTGCAGTATGTATATGAAAGAGAATTGTGTCAACTCAAGATCCGGAGATTTTGTTACAAGATGGGCACCTACTATATCTAGTTGTAAATGGAGTTATGGGGCCACTGCAAATGACATTGCAAATGGGTAACTGGGGTTATAACCCCTACTGGTGGAGTTGTAACCCCTTGTAGCTGCTAGTGGCCCGCTCTGAAAGAATCGTTGACATCTCAATTTCCAGCACCCAAAAACATGGAACGTCTCCCCATCCCCCCCCTCACCGCGACGATGATCTGGGTTCCATCTGGCTTGAAAGCTATACCTCAGCTCATGCTAAGCCACACTTGGTAAAACTTAACTGTTACACCCTGGTATATCATGAATGTCGCGGGGTAGCAATGGGGATTGTAGCAATGGAAAATCCCGATGTATCATACAAAAATACATCTTGAAATGATGTGTTTTCAAGCTAGTTCCTCGAGTGTTTTGCCTTGATAATTTTGGAACTGCTGCTGCTGATTCACACTACAAGCGCGAGTCCAGTTAGGACAATGATGAATCCTAACCCGAATGCTTGGCGCCGTGGTGTGCTCAAAACAAATCTTAAGGATCTTTGAAGGACTCCTACACATGTGACTCGGATGGTGACTCTAATGGTCTAATGAGTCACTTGCTACAGGGATCATTATATGACAGCAACCCTAAAACTTCATTTCTGTATTAACTGGAAATCCCTCAAAATCACCATACAAAACTGCATCATTGTTTCATTCCCCCCAAAATGGGTCCGGTGTTTCAGGGAATCCCTGATTTACCAACTTCACGGTTTTCCGGGAATCTTCGAAAAATGGGCCTCATGCCTCCAATCTAAGTAAACCTTCGCATGTTACATCCCTTATACTTGTAGATACTCCCCAAAAAAAACTAACAAAATTGAACCTAAAATGGAGGTTTGGTTCAGATGAAGGACTCCTTTTCAAATCTGTGATTTTTAGGTCCAGTACCTCGTGTAGCCTCCAGGGAACAACAGCATATCCGTACCAAATAGTGTATGTTTGAGTCCATGATTTTCCGGGGCTTTCCCTAAGGTGGGTTGGAGGGTAAGGAGAACCATGCAGGATACCTCCACCTTGCCCGACCTGTTTCGGATCCAGGACACTCCAAATGCTGTTGCTCCATTTCTCCCTCTCTGGCACCTGAAGTTTTTTTGAAAAGAAGCCTGACTTTCCATTACATTTCTGGCTGTTTAATTAGGGATTCCTAAGGGATTCCTATTAATGGGATATAAACCCTATGAGAAAGGGTAGTATAACCCCCCTTTACAAGCTAAACAACCAGGGGCGCTCTGGTGCAAACTTCCAAACTGTACGGAGGAGTCAGGCGGGCGTTTCTTGCTCTCAAGAAACGTCCCTTTGAAGTCAAGGGGATTCTTCAGATCTAAAGGATGATAAAAGTATTGCTTGGATGTCGCAGGAAGTTAGTAAATGGTTTGTAAGTGGATTATAACCCCAATATAGCCCATTGGTAAGTAGATAGATACTAACCCATTTACGAACCATTTACTAACTTCCTGGGACATTCAAATAGAATTTTTGTTCGCACTTCAAAGGTATCAAATTTGGGTCCTGCCAAGACACTGGAATTTTCCAGTGAATCATGAAGGTTGAAAACGGGTTCCCTTCATAAAAATGAAGAAAACATTATTTACCCACTGTTATAGGGTTTTGGTAACCCACAAGGTATGGTTCCTCACAAATCCTATTGTAAACTCAGGTTTTTTCCAACTGCTAACATGACCATCCCTGGCATATGTCAACAGACCTCTGAAGCCTGACACGGCGGGTTTCCACTTCGTAGGATCTGAAATCTTTGTTGCGTTTCCTCACTGTAAGTATCCCACTCCAACCAAACAGGCTATGATACAACTGGAAATGTTCAAGGGCCTAATTTTGACAAATTCAAAAATTGATATATCCTAGGCCAAAAATTAAGATTTCAACAGTTAAAGTTACTTGAAATTAATTCAAAAAAATCAAAGGCCAAGTTTTGGTTGCCATTTTTATTTTCGGATGAACTGGGGAACACAAATGTTGTTGCCATTTTTGTTGCCATGTTTGTTCCACTAATCCTAAACCATCAATTTTTGGGCGCACAACAACCCGACAACCCATCCGCCTTGTCCTGCCAGAGGGTGACAGTTCGCATCACCTGGGCGTTTTTTGGAGGACATGGGCAGCAAGAAACCCTCCTGGGAAGGATGAAAAAATATCCCGACCTAAGCAAAATCATGATGAAAGACCTGAAAAAAGTGGATATTACTGATCCTTCTGAAGCAAATGAGCTTCAAAAAAAAAGATGACAGGATTTGGGTGGAGAATCGAATCATGTTCAGCTTTGAACTTGCAGGGGACCCCCCTTTCCACAAAATAAGATACCTGCAAAGAAGGGGAGAAAGAGGAAACTCCCACTTTCTGACCATGAAATAAGGTAATTGCAAGACAGGCTTTGGGAAGACACTTTGCCATTTGCCTTTGCTAAGTATCAAGTAGAAGTATCCTTTAAAGTGAGGCCTCCAAAAAAAGATAAGATGGCCAGATTTAAGATCCACCAAACGAACGAACGTTACTGTAGATATGTCTTTCTACCCGGAGTCATCTTGACAAAAAGTGTCAAAAGTAAAGACTCTGTTCCAAAGTCTGCTTTTCCTGAGTCTTTTTGTGCTTCCAAACCAAACAACAGATCTTGGTGAGCCACCCCATCTGCAAGAAACCCGGGTTTTATGCAAAAAAAAACTCCAAATCACGCAGGTTTACCGACCCCAAATCACCATGGGAATACTGAGCATCCCTGACCGGCCACCCGACCCGGTCACCACCCCGGGGGATTTGCCCAAATCCTAACACTACCAACTACACGCGGGTCCCGCTGTTTGGAGAGAGTCGGCGGTGTCGGCGATTGCTTGCCGACCAAATCGCATGGGGACCAAATGGGTGACAAAATTGGTACATAATTCATCGAGTTTTTCCTATTGCACCAGGGGCTAAAAAAATCTTTAGTGACAAGTTCGTGGCTCAATTTCTAGTTACAAGTGACCCAAACAAAGAGGGCTTCCAAAAACATTTCACTATGACTAAGGTGTTCCAAAATTCAAGTTTTAGAGGAGGAGTTTTGGCGAAAACTTTCGTGGCAATATTATGGTTGTTCAAGTTTGGAACAGTGCCTCAAATGCTCACCTTTGACATGATATCTCGGGTGGCTTTTATTCATATTGTTGCCTTCCCGGAACCACAGCAAGTCATGTTGAGAGGCCTCCTGAAGATCACTTTTTGAGTGACTTGGCAATGAAAAGGGTACCGCCTTGATTTTACGACATGATTTTACATTGTCCCATGCATGTTTGAGCAAACCCATGCAAGGTACTCATGGGCCAAATCACGTATCTGACTAATTTTGGCATGATGGGTAGTGTATGTAGTAGGTCAGAAGAATAGGCCAGGCAGCTTAGCCTGATTTGTATATGTGCAACCTTATGGCCATCGGACCATCGTTTCTTGTCTACGCTACATCTTCAAATGAAAAGAGAAGAATGATTTATGTGAAAAAGCAACAAATAGATAGAACGACGTTGAAAGAAAAAACCATACACTCACTCACTCACAGTAGGAATGCTTCAATTTATACATCGTTTTATTATACAGTATATGAAACCAAAGAACAGATTGGTATTCTTGCGTCCTCCTCCACACCTCCCGGTTGTAGTTGGAGGATCATCCAACTAAGTAATCCGACTAAGAACCACCACCATAGTCCCCCATGTGGAGTGGATGGTGGAAAGGACTAGTCCCAAATAACTACTGGTGCTCCAACTGCCATGGTAGGAAGGAGTTACTCAAAATAAAGGACACCTGAAAACCACTGGCGGTCTCGAAGTTTCCTCAAAATCTTTCATCAAATTTTACCCACTTACCATAGGTGAGTGAGTGAAAAAGTCTACACCCCCGAAATTTAACATAGAACCTGAAAATCATGGTTGCCAAAAGGACTTTCTTTTTCCAGGGACTTATTTTCAGGTTCCATGTTAAATTTCGGGGGTGTATCCCCCATCGACCTTGACACACCTCATCTTCCCAACTTCCCCATCCTCCCCTCCGTGGAAAAACCTTCCAACAACATGGGGCTCACTTCCGTAAGTGTAGCTCCAACTGTTGCACCGGACGGACCGCAGATCCAACGCCCGACGTTCCCGGGAACTTACGCAGGTCGAAGATGCGAAGACAACCGTCATGGCAACCGGTGAGAAGACTATAGGCCTCAACTCTCCAGTTCCATATTTCAGGTGGAGATGTTTGAGTTTTGGGAAAAAAAAAGGTACCAAATTGGGAAGAGGTTTATAATATATATATATATATATATATCATATATTATATTGTATTATATCATTATAAATTATATTAAATCAAATTATATTATATTATATCATATTATATTATATTATATCATAGTATATGATATCAAATGATGTTATATTATATGATGTTATATTATATGATATCAGATGATGTTATATGATATTATATTATACTATAGTATAGTATTTATCATATCAAATTATTTCATATTCAATTATAAAATATCATAGTACAATATATTTGTATGATGCTATATGATGTTATACGATGTTATATAAGATCATCATATTATATGATATTAACTGATGATGTATTATATAACATCATAATGATGTTATATAATGTTAAATTATATCATATCATATTATATCATGTTATATCATATTCTATTATATGATATTATAGTATTAGATATTAAATAAGATCATACCATATCATATTATAAGAAAACATTATATTAATAAAAATTATATTATATCATATGTTATTTCATGATATTGATGATATGATATCATATCATATTATATTATGATATAATATTGTATTATATTGCATTATATTACATATCATATGAAATGATAAAACAAATATATATATATATATACATATTATAGCATGTATACATATACATATATATATATATATATGATCATATATATATATATTATATCATATGTGTGTTTGGGTTTATTAAATATTTGAACACCCACACCAATAAGAAACTTGTCTTTTGAAAACAGTTGAACTTGATAGACACGTGAGTGCAAGGTATCATAAGCTCGTCCTACCCTTTAAATTGTATGCATTAGGTGCCCAGCGCGTCACCTAAGGCACGACCATCTTGGATGAAAAACTCAGCTCTACTACCACTACATGTTATAAAGAAAAGCAATTTTCTGACGGCAAACAGTCCTGATGGCATAGTTGTTCAATCACCAAAACCGTGAAAATTGGAGAGTGGATACAAATATGTGCCCTCCTTCTATTTCTTCCAGTTGAAACGCATACTCTCACTTTTGGGGGAAATCTTCCACCCAAAACAAGGGCACAAGTAAAACACTCGCCTGAAATTGAAATATTGCCTCATTTTTGATCTCACGTGCATCCTATTGTAAAGGAAGCTAGGCTTGAAGGGACCGATGCTTGTGCGCCATGGACAAAGGCAAAGTTCCAATCAAGACGATGCTGATGCCCCATTCCGCAAACGCATCAGAGACACATCAATTTTGAGTTTCTATCGAACTGCCAAACTGTCACCGCCATCCTCTGCATCACCCCATGTAACGACGGATCCATCTTCGAGAATCGCAGCAACGGCCCCAAACCTAGCGGCTTGAATCTACTGGACACCCCGGAGCTGATCTCGAACTGCCGAACTGTCACCGCCACGGTCTTGATGACCCCAGGTAACAACAGATCCATCTTGCAGAATCGCAGCAAAGGCCTTACCTGTGGCTTGGAATCTGGAGCACACCCTTGAGCTGATCTCGAACTGCC
>DF241394.1:57456-71211 GCA_000507305.1 Breviolum minutum Mf 1.05b.01 | reverse complement strand
TGAGCTGATCTCGAACTGCCGAACTGTCACCGCCACAGTCTTGATGACCCCAGGTAACAACAGATCCATCTTGCAGAATCGCAGCAAATGCCTCCCGTGTGGCTTGAATGTGGAGCACACCCCTGAACTGATCTCGAACTGCCGAACTGTCACCGCCACGGTCTTGATGACCCCAGGTAACGATGGCGCTATCTCCATGACACCACAAGGCAAAGGCACCTCCTGTTGCTGCCAGGTGTGGTTGAAGTACCAGAGCTGTAAGGCACTCTCCGTCCTCTATCTCTGCTTCTTCTAAGGTTTGCTCAAAATTGACTAAGACTCGATTCTTGGCAGTGACAAGTTTGAGGTACCTTTTCCCAAAGGCTTGTTGGGCCTTTATCCTTACATCTTGAACCGTGGAAGAAGGCGGAAGTGTCAGAAGTTCAGGATTCCCATTCAGCAAAGTTATTGTTACTTGAAACATCCGGGACGTTGAAATCCCTCAAAACATCAGCCATTTTCATCTCAACTTCAGACTTTGAGCCAAACGGAGCTCCAAAGAGTTTCCTATCAAAAAAATCATTATGGTAAAATTCCCCCACAAATTCAACCTTCCAGGGATTTAATTCTTGGCAATCCTGATAATGGGTTGCATTTATATAAACCCCTACTATAAGATGGGTCTGACCATCCCCTATCATATGGGAATAGCGGAACTTTAGACCCGCAGTATCCCCCAGTACCATATGTTGCGGAATCAGATGTCAGCTGCTTTACAAAACAAAATCTAGAAGTGTCAAGGAGGGCTCCCATTTTCCCCAACACAATTCCGACGGCTTTCTCCCTCAACAGCCGAGTTGCACAACCTATTTGTAAATCCCTAGGAAACTCAACTGTCAATGGAAGAGAGATGGGGAATGTAGTTGTTGGAGATACACGTTGAAACAAAAACTGTTCCATGGAAACCCCAAAAAATGGGTGCGTTGGGTCGGTGTTTCAAACCCTTTTCCATTTCGAGAAAAGGTATTTTCGCGTTCCAATGCCGAAAAAAGTTGACTCGGGGGTGTAATGCCTTCACCGAATGCAGCCAACGCTTGCGCTTGTCATTGATGTCGCTGGGCCCAGAAAATTGTGGGTACGCACCACAAGCACTGGGCCTTTGTATAGGTAATTACTGAGCAGTTCCCTTTAGAATCATACCACTTCGACCAGCTAAAGTCAACGTCCTACCAAGAAAATTTTGAGACTCTGAGTCAACAGTCCACAGCATCTGAGTTTAGAAATGACACTCCAAATGATACTCCGTCACTCTGTCTTCATTAAAATTCAAGCCTGCAAAAAGTGGCTTGTTTTGGGGAACCTGTCTAGCTAGGTAGTCGTTTCAACCCATTCGAAAAATAGTAGGTGAAGATAAATCACCACCAAGCTACAAATTTTGGGGAACTCGAATGCCACTCACTATAGTGCTACCGCGTCACAAATTTCCACTGATCCCACTGGGTTTTAGCACATTAGTTGGATCCAACATGACGGACGTCACACAGTCAGGATGAATTACTGTGCCAACACACCTGAATTTTCGACGGGGATCTTCCGCGAAAAGGGATGTGTAGAGAGGGAATCTAGCAACTTTGGCTCCTTTTTAGCTGGAAAAACTACACCCTGTAAATTTAACATAGATACCAAAAATGGCCACATTTAAATGGAGAGACATTTTCGAAAAACCGTCATTTTGGGGTATCCAAAATGTTAGTTTTCAAAAATGTGTAGGTTGATTCCTTTCGTTGGCAAAAATTCGGAAAGATAGTTTGATCATGTTTGACTTCGGTTTTTCCCCCCAGTTTTAGGTTTTCCCAAAAAAATCCCAAAGTCTAAGGCTTCATTTGTGACTGACTGGCTGCCCCAGCGGCAGGTAGATTGAATGTTTGACTCGGAAATGTCAAGAAATCGAAGCTATAGAAAGCTCACTCATCTGTTTGAAAAGAACCGCAACTGTATATAATTTATGGCTCAGGAATAAACAATTTGGACATTTCTTACATACTTGATACATTATACATAACATGTACGTGATAATCTACTTAAACTCGTAGTCGTAGCTTATCCAAAAGTAACTTTGATCCTGCTTGACCTTCAAAGAGCTTAATCCTCTATACATAAATCATATGCTTAAAAACCTCGGTACACTTTCCCTAGATTTGCATACAACACTGAAAGAGTAAGACTGGCATCTCAGGAAACCTTCAGATTTCAGCCAAAGATTGCGGAGAATCTCTTCAACATAAATGGTGCACAAATGTTATCGATACACCCTGGAAAACTAACATTTTGAACCCAAAGTCATGGAGGATTGGAGTCAATGATCTTCCTTTTCAATTGGGTTGGATTTTTAGGTGAACCAGCCATTAATTTTCAGAAAAGTGTAAACCCCTTCCATTGAAATCAATATATAAACCCCTTCCTTTTGTAAACCCCTTCCTTATAATGGCTTCCAATCCCAATATAACTGGGTACATTGGGGACCCCTCAAACCAAACACGCCCCTCTCTTCCAAACACAAGTAGTACAAATGCCCTTTGTTAAGATTTAGATGGTATATACTAGATATTTCCGCATTTCGAATAGGAATGTTTCCAGGGTATGTGTATAATATGACATTTCTATCCACTACAATTTACAATTGTGGGATTTTCACCCTTCAATCTCTGTGGTTTTTGGCGTGACCGAGTTCCAAAACAACCAGAATCGGTGCCTTCCAGCTCCAAGGTCAACAAGACGAGCCCTTCCATCCTTAGCCGGAAAAAAAAGGTGATTTGCTGCGAAGTTTTGATTTGAGTGACGTGGATTTTTTGATTTTTGTGAGTTTCGTTAAAAATAAAAGGTGTTGGCCAGTGGAAGGCTGCTATGGCTTGGATAATTCTTCGAAGATGGCCTGAAAAATATCAGCCAAAAACCTACGCCATGATGGCGTTGGTACAACAAGGAAACAACCAGGAACCAGGAATTTAAATGGATGGAACTGGTGATTTCCACCCATTTCGCAATTAAAGGTTTGGTTCACCATCCACATGCAGCCACCCTATTTATAAATGGATTCCCATCAGGTTCCAGGTCTTCAATGTGTTCAAAGGAAAAACTACATAGATATTTCAATGAAATTATTCGGGTTCTGGTGATAGGTGGTAGGGTATTGTTTAGCGGAAATGTTTCCTGCCAATTGGGTGATCATGATATTAACAACCCAAACAATGCATTATTATAAGGGAAATCCCTCAAAATTACCATAACTTGCATTCTTTGAACCCACCCCAAAATGGGTCCCAATTTCATGTTTCATGACCCCAACTCCTACCAGAACGGCCGCGAACCGAAAACCATCCCACCATCCCATAATCCCTCAACGCCCAAGGGGCGGCATGTCCCACCACTGCCAGTTGATTCAGTTGCTGCGCTGCTACAGAGGTCACCTTTGGGAGGTGAAACCGGTTTTGGATCAGTCATCAGTCGTGAGGCGTGTTTTTCCCCTTGGGGTGGTGGCATATCTTTTTTCGTAGGGATATATACACCTCCCGAAAAGGAGGTGTAAATCGCTGGAAACTTCACTATGCTTCGTAGGAAATACATCTTCAAATGATGGGATTTTCCATTGTCATGAACTTTTTTCGTGGAGCCAGCGGGGCATTTTGGTTTAAAGGGAAACAAACCCTGAAATTTGACGAATAAAAAACCCAAAATGACATCATTTTTTTGAGAAGCTTTTCCAAATTCCATAAATTTTTGCTGTCTACGTTGAATTTCAGGAGGGTATCATGAGATATCTGTCGGTTGGTAAGTGAAAATTGGAAAAAATTGGTCAAGTAATCACAATAAATCCCCATTCCCATGTCCTGAACTGCAAAACTTATATGAAAATATCCATACCTAAAGGAATATATGTGATAAAAACAAAAAAACATATGAATATACACATTTATACATGTATACGATGTATATGTAGTGGTATATCTATACATATAACTGGATTTTTGTCCATTCTAACTGAACTCATTGAGTTTCAACCTCAACGATGGCGGCAGATGGCATGGCACCAAGCGCCCCAACCGAGGCTTTGGTACCACCTGGCTGTGAAAGAGGCTTAACAGAAATCCGGCGGCTTGAAAAAATAAGCGGTTTTAGATGCGATGATTTATAGGATTGAGGTCTTCTTTTTTGTGTGCGTGTGTGTGTAAAAATATGTGTAGATATATGTAGATATGTAAAATACTAACTGGTTGGACAGATTTTTTCCATCAACCCTACTTCCAGGATCTGAAAAAGGGGTTGTTTTTTCAATGAAGTCCTACGAACTTTTTGTTTAGAGATTGAAATCGGTCCTACCCTGTTTCTACAACAAGGATTCTCAATAGCATCTCCGCAACTTATCAATATCTCTTGACCTGAATCCACCAATAAACTTCTTCATTCAGATCCTTCTGTTTTTTCACCCTCAAAGGGCGGGTGGTGATCTCTCACCACTCTGACCATAGTAAAAACACAGTGGAGCAACATGCAAAAAAAACACTCCATCTTGTTTAACAAAGAAATCCCCCAAATTGTGCCTGCCAAAAAAATACACAGAAAATGGCGAAAAGGCCAGGGTGTTGTCTTGTTCCAACTATCCGCGTAATCCTACTGTTGATGGAAAAAGTCGGGCTAACCGCCTGCGCATGTATAAAACCTTGTAAATAGTGGGATAAACCACCAACCTCAACTGGTTCGCAAGCAACATGTCTTCCATCAAGTAAGTAACACGAGCTTTCTTGACTTATGTCGCAGATGTTTTCGCATTGTCGACCTTCGGCCACAGAAGCAGGATCGGCAGGTTCACCTTCTGGAAAGAGGTCCAACACCTGGAGAAAACATGAAAACAAAACATGGACCATGGTGGTGTGTTAGATTCGTTGACTGAAAAAAATCAACAACCCGCTGCGGGTTGAGTTGCAGCTGTAACTCCCCGAGTTTTCACATGGTTCACCTAGAAATTTATGGTTTCCAAAGCCGGAATCTCCGGTGCCATTTTCAGTTCCATGTAAATCTTGGAGGGTAAAGCAGTTTTTTATCCTGGGCTTGGAAAAGGTGGGGCGTTTGGATACTCCAAAGCTATGGTCATTCTCTAACTTTAGGACCTGACAAATCCAACATAGAGGCTATCAATGCATGATCAGCTTTTGAAACAAGTATGTAACTGTTTTGAATCTTTGATCACTGATCTGTGCATTAGCGGAATTTAAAAGGACAGACAACACAATAGCAAGATTTAGAAAGATAAACCTCTGGCTTCATCGCAAGAGGCTCACTGTACAGACATAACAAACCCATAACAAAAATCATATTAATTAATATTTACATACACATATATACGCCTATACACGGTAAGTATCCAGATTTGTATATATTTTTCTTATTGAATATGTAGAAAGCCAACTTTTCTCTCTGGCGGCATCCCCTTGGCTTAACAATTTTGTAGGGTTTGGGCGGTATCCCCGAGTCTTCCATTTGAGGTATCCTTTTCATCTTTGATTCAAAGGCCACTACTACTAAAGGCTTCAACCTTGAAAAAACGACCTCTTTGGGACGCAAACGATTTTTGTTTGCAACTGCCAACTTAAATCGAAAACTTCTTTGGTTCATCGGGACCCTTGTTCAACCCAAAAAAAACACCAGAAAAAAAGTTGTGAGAAAAGGAAAAAACGGCCAAAGTTCCTTACGTTTCGCGTTGGGTTCGGCTGCCTGCGTCCCATGGCGCACATCAAAGGCTGCCAACCTGTGAGGGTAGATATCCAGCTAACCAGTTGAGATACATATGTAAATATCTATAACACACCCCTTGATGTTTAACATAGACCCTGAAAATAGGCCGAGGGCCCCAAAAGGAAGGCCTAATCTTCCAACCATCAGGAGCTATGTTAAACTTCGAGGTAACGTGAACCAGAATCCTGACATAGCACAACTGGCTATGTAACTCCATGTCACACTGGGAGGGTCGTCCAGTCGCGAAACTCAAAACCTGTTGTGGGACAGGTTAACCCGATGATGTCAGAGATGTTCACACGAAATGTTCCAGATCTTGGCTATTTGGCTATTTGCACGGGCCAAATAAGAGCACCAAAACCTTGGTTATTCGCTGTATATACGTGATTTTACTACCCAGTTATGCGGGGATTATAATAAATAAACCATTCTCAGGACCCCTATTGAACAAGCAGTATGATGGAAAGAAAGAAGATATTTTTCATGGCTCATTTGGCACATAAACAAAGATAGCTCAAATGCACAATATTCTCAACCATGTTTGATCCAAACAAGTTGAAGTGGTACATGGATGCTTGTCCTTATTGGGTATTAGGACCCCATAAGTCCGAGCATCTTGGAGCATAAGTCGACTTGGTTTTCCAAGAAATCTGGATGAACGATTCGAATCCGATTCTTTAGTTGAACTACTCAAAAAAGGGGTCATGTTTCATGACACCGAAACAAACAATGCACAAAAAACAACCATACATCAAAAAACTACATCAAATTTGATCCCTGCAAATTTGAGTTATTTAAAAATAATGACCCCCCTCATGAACTACTGTAAATGTTGGGGGTGCTCGTTTTACTGTGCTATCAATCCCCATTTGAAAAGCCTGTAAAAAGACATCTTCAGGTTGATGTTTACCGCCTGAATGACCTGAAAATAGGCAATCCTTAGAATGAAAGGATCCTCTTCCAACCATCCATTTTCAGTTGCTTTGCTGCTAGTTTCAGGGAGTGTAATCCAGAACGACCGTAAATAACTCTTGGATGATTCGATGATGTTGTTATTGCTTTTTTGATGATTGAAACCTTGCACCTTTGCTAGGTCCTTTCTACACTACACCTTATAACACGAACAAGGGACCCCTTAAAAATGAAGGGGTTTTCCTTCCAAGTATAGGATAATGAAGGTTGATAGTGTTCCCTTCATTAGATAAACAGATCATCCCTATCCACTGATACAAGGTTTAGGCATGCCCCAAATTATAACCAACATCGGTCCATCAATCGACAAATTCGCCCCCAAAACGACCTGCCCGAAGTATACCCAGCCAAGAGCTGGGAGGTCAAGGCTGGCACCTCATTTCCCCCGGGCCGAAGTCCGTCAAATCTCTGATGGAGTGATTGCAGCTTGAAATTTTAACGAAACAAAACAAGCCTGAAACCAACATAGCACCTGGAAATTGATGGTTTCAAGACCATCCTTTCCTTTTGGAGCAAAAGGCCTCTTTTTCAGGACGAAAATGTTAATTTTTTTCATTGCTCCATTAGTCAGGAGCTGCTCTCTTTGCAACAATCCCAATTTTTTGGATCTTTAGAAAATTGGGGTATCCCAAGCTTCAATGAAAGAATCCTTTCTCAAACAAGGAAAACACTCCCATTCACCCATCTACCCCCCGCGAAAAAAAAAAAACAAAAAAATGACTATAGAATAGATACCCCAAGAAAAGGTTGAACATGTGTTTAAAAAGGATTATCTCCTTTCAAATGTGGCTATCTTACCAGTTATGTTCCTTTTTGGAATTCTTCAATCACAGTCATCCACCTCCCCTCCACCGTCATCCAAGATACCCAAGAGGTGGAGCTAGGAACATCCTCACCTGGGTTTCTGACGGAAACACGGGGAGTGCCGATTCGTTTTTTTACGACAAAATTCCTTAAGTACCTGGGGTTTTTTTGTTCAGGCACAACAATTTTTTCTATATATTAAAAAAAACTCGTCTTCGGGAAGAGGTATTTCTAAAGTTATTCGCACTTTTTGTTGAGTTGCTTTTTGTTGGACAAACTGCAGCTGACCAAGGATGTTTTTGCGGCAAACACCGAGACGATGCCTTTGGCTGACATTCCATTGAATCCTGGTCGGTTGATTCATAGGGATCTTTATAATGGCTGAGTATATGTAATCCCTATAGAATTAGGGGTAGTATAATCCCCCTATATGGGTCTTTCCAAAAAATAGGGGGGGTTCCCCCCAAATCATCCCATTTTAATAGGGTTTTCCCATAAAAAGACCATCCATTTTGGGGTGTTTCCCCCTATTTTTGGAAACACCCACAAAATCAAATCCAACCAATCGGGGGGCCCCAAAGAATCACTGCAATCCGTCCAGCCTGGCTGTCCAGAATTCTTCAGCACGAAGGATGCCTGGACGGACGGTGGATGTTTTTTTGGTCAAGACGTTCCCATCTATAGCAAAGTCATACAAAAGTTTCGGTCTTTCAATTCAAGTACCATCAAATATCTAGATATCTACTGTAATTATCTATATAATCCATTTTTTGTTGGCATGATACTTCGTATGCAAACAAAAAGAAAATAAAGTACCTCCTTGAAATTTAACATAGGCCCTCAAAATAAGCCTTCCCAAAAGGAAAGCAGTCTTCCAACCATCATTTTTCAGGGGCTATGTTAAACTTCGGGGGTGTAAAGTAGCCTCCTTCAAACTAACAGCCGAAGCACCTGACCTGAAACACAGTGGGTTGGTTGCCTCTTTCCCAGGTTCCATCTATTAGTTTTGGGGAGGGTACATCATATCTCAACTAGCCAATTGCGATCCTTAGCTTAAAAGTCGAGTTTCCATGAATCTACTTTCCTCGACTTTCCGCAGGTCTCATTGAAAGGTCTTCTCCAGAAGTCACAGCGTTGAATCTACCAAGATAACAGGGATCATTAGATGACACCTACATAAAGAATGACTTCTTCTGGGTAAATCAGCCAAAATTACCATACATTTGTATTGTTTGATCCCCCGATAATATCGGTAATTGAATGACCCCTTTTCATAGTATCATGAATTCCTTTTCATGAAATCACTTGGTAATTCACATGCTAGATCATTGCAGTATGTGTATCAAGCGTATTCATATGTAAAGAATTAAGAAAAAGCATGCAAGAGTAGGCAAAGAAGCAAAAATAATATTAGTATAGGCTATAGGATACAAATCAAACATAAACGTTGGAGGATCAAGAACAAGTGTACACTAGTTGTCATCCTGATTACTGACATTTGTTCACAGGTGTTCATCCCGCCTGCATGCGACTCTCTGAGGTCTCTTGAGCCTTGGACATGTTCACAAGATCATTCAGAAAGATACCTTTAAAAATGGCAATTCTAGGCTCCTAAATCATCTGAAATGTCTGGGCTGGATATTTACATTACATGATACACGTATAATATATGTATATATCAAATCTCAAGTCTTCATCATTTATGTGTGTATATTGTGAGTAGATATTTACGAGCAAGATCTCCTACCAAGTTCCTTTAAAAAAAACACACACCGTTTCCAGTAACTTGTTCAGGCAATTCATTGTGAGACATACTCCTTTTTGTCCAGTTCTAGTACAGTGTACAGACTTTACCAACCACCACCCAGCCATCCAACCGTTATGCAACGACGCCTCTGTATTCCAGAGATAGATTGGCCCGTCGGCGCCGGCGGAAGCCATACATGGCCTCAGGTTGTGACAATATGGTGCCAAAATGAGCTTGCCTAAAATTTTTGTTGGATGCTTCTAAAGCTTCCGAGAGTTCTCGGAGACATCCCATCATGATCTCATTTTCCAACCATAAGTTTCAATCCCAGTTACAGGTTGGTGTTTTTTTGGGGGGTGGAGTTTTTCCCATCCAGTTAAAACACCCAAAAACGCCTCGCTAAAATGCCCTTTGGAGCTCCAAGAAATCGAAGCAAATTTGAAGGCGATGTCCATTGGGTTGACTCATGAGTCAAAGATTTTGGCCAAAAAGACATGCATGGAGAATTTTATGTATATAACTCCTTACATCCTATAAAAGCCAAATATAAGCAATGTGATCGGAAATATTTCCCCTATGAAAATGCCCTTTCTCAGGTTTTCGGAGACTTATTCAAGTGTGGGATATGGGATATTATGTGATGTGAACTGTATACCTGATGTAAATGTCACATAAGTTTGATAGATACACTGCCCAAATACGCTCAAACCAAACAAAACTGGATGAATATCCAAGTCTCAAACTGTGTTTCCCCTACAAATTCAGGCAAAAACCGAACAACCAAAATTCTCCGGTATTCAGGCCCGCAATTCTCCGGCAAAACAGCTTGGCTCACAGGCAAGTGAGCATGGTGCTGCAGTGACCACACAGAATCCTTGTGACCTATGAGTTGTAGACCTCCCAACAGGCAGCTGAGGGAACCCATTTGAATCCTGATGGCGACTCATGACAGGATCCTTATATTGGCTTGTTAAAAAAAAACGTATGAATTGGTAGTATAATACTCTGTATCAAACATACCAACCAGGGGCCCCAAAGAAGCACTCATTTGGTGGTTCAAAAGCCGTTAATTTTCCTGGGTGTATGCTTAGACATGGGGTGAAAAAAGGTACCTTTCCAGCAAAAGAAATTCTTTCACATCTTGTCTTTGGGTGAGAAGTTAAATGCCTGCATGGTCGATTTTCTCGTTGCCATCTTAATGGGCCTGGGCACCTACAATGACGGAAGAAAATAATGTAAAAGACTAGAAACCACCACCACCACCACGACCAGCAGCAGCAGCACCACCATCACCAGCAGCAAGCACGTCTACACTCGGTTGCAGGTTTATCTGGTTGGTGCTCAACCCTCACCTTATTGCGACCCTTTGCTCGTCATTTAGGATCGGGATATGGTCATCCACACACCTCATGAATGTTCATCACCATCAGCAAACCCCCCGTTTTTTATTACACTCCCTCAAACTAACATTGTGCCCCTAAAAAAATGGATGGTTTTTCCAGAGGATCCTACTTTCCTTTGCAGGCAAGTTGGGTCTAGGTCGCTGCTGTTCGTTTCAGGGAGGGGCCCATTTTCGTGTTAAACATCCCAATGGCACCTTCACAGGGACGGCCCTCTGGCAAGGTCCAAGCGCGGATGATGGAATCCTCAGTGGAAACGATCACATATCCCACCAAACGGGAAAGCCGGCAAATCATCGACTGGTGGGGTTATATGTTAGTTCCCAGGAAGGTATCCCCGGAAAATTGTTGGGTGGATGATGAAATTTCCTTTTAGAATGGTCCCTTTTCAGTTCATTTTCGGAGGGGTATATCTGTATATCTGTATATACCACCTGGAAAGGATCGATAGCGCCACTCCCATGTGGCTTGGTTTATCATGGCTAGGCAAAATCCACGCATTGGGGGTGGCTAGCCATCTACTTTCACCATGTGTGTCTACAACTGTTTGAAAGTAACCAACCAAGTAAACATTTAATATGACTCCTCAAACACATGTAAAAAAACCTCTTTGCTATGAGTGGGGTCCTCCATTCCCTTGAAAAGAAGGTGCCCCATCAGCAACTTCAACGCGGACTTCCATAGAATTTGCAGGATTCCACTCCATGGTTTTCCCGTGTTTTGACGGATGCCAGCACCTGCTTTTCAAAGACCTACATCCCCCCATATGCAATTCTTTAACGAAAAACCTTCGATCCACGTGAATGACAAATGAGCAAACCAAATCTTGATGAAAGAAAACGTGTTCTTTTCAAACCCGCTGTGTCGTTTTCTTCGTTTTTTCTGGTTGGACGTCTCATCATCTTCCATTTTTTCGATGGCTCTCCGAAGTGGAGAGGATCAGATGAACCCTCCCAACAAAACGCAGGCGATTTTTGTGAAATTTACCATTGGAAAATCCACGAAAGGTGTAAAATGTTCAGGGGCTATGTTGGCTAGGCGTTTGCTGTTAGTTTCAGGGAGGATAGTTAAGCATCTCTAAATGCAACAAAAATCACTCCCCAGCTTATATGAATTTTCTATGGAATTGTTTTAATACTTCAGGAAAAAGGTTGGTCCAACTCGTGCTCCGACTACTGCTTATATTAAAAAGTGGACTTTATAGTCATCATCATCATCATCATCATCATCATCATCATCATCATCATCATCATCATCATCATCCACTAAACTTATCTTCTCCCCAAAAGAGCCAGAAACAGCTCTTCCAACTCCAGAAAATACACATCACACGTTGCCCAGCAAAATGGAGCCCAGCTACCATCCCTGCACTGAAGAGAATTCGATCCTGACCAGAGAGGAAAACAACCCAACTATTAGTGAAAATCTGGATGTCGGGTTTGGGAAAGTACCCTGTAAGTACATGCCAGCATAAACTGTTTTTCGGGAAATTGAGACGGGGAAAAACAACAACTCATAATGGACAATTTGAATGTTAGGTTGGGTCTTCACATTATGAGACTGGACAACTTCACGTTTTCAACCGCATCACAATTTTCAATGATACTGGACAACATCTCAATCATTTGCATGAGTTTCCCTGATTTTTTGGATTTAATCCAAGTATTCAAACCTCAGTGTTCAAACATCATTCATATGGTTTTAAAAAAACGCACAACATTGCCAAATGTCATCAAAATCTCTTTGAAAAAAAATCCGTTCATACCGTTGAAGGTTCAGAAATCCGGCAAACTCACCAGTTGAGGTTGGTAGTTTACTCCCCAGTATTTTCCAGGTGGTTAGCCGAATTTCTGAACCGTCAACTTCCCAGATCTTCAGACCTGCCTGTGGACGTAAAGCTAAAGACAGCACTGGTCCATGATGAGCACGCAACTCGGTGGTTTAACGGGTGGAGGAAGATAACTTTGCCCCCAACAAAAATTGCTGCGCCTTGCCCCCAAAAGAAATATAATACCCCATTGAAAAACATCCAAATCCTCCCAAGCTGGTTTTAAAAAAAAAGAAAAGCTGCATTTTCTTTTGAATTTTCAAATCCGGCAAGTTTTTTGATTCTGCAGTTCCTGCAGGATTTGGATTTGTTCCAAAAACTACTCCACCGAAAATGAACGAATGTCCCCAAAAAAGGGGCCATCATTTTTCAGGGGATATGTTAGTTTCAGAGATGGTATGCTTCATGTCTTCTTTTTTCCTTTTCTTTCCCTTTCCTGCCTGCCTTCTTGATGTCTATTTGCTTCTTCCTTCCTCGCGTTGGTTCCATTTCCTGCATCCTTTCTTTTCCTGTTCTTTTTCTTCTTACCTATATAAATATAAATCACTAATTTACCCTCCAAGGAACTAACATATCCCACCCAGGGGAAAGGAAAATCATCGACTCAAAGTGCCTTGGGAAGGGATATGTTAGCTCCCTGGAGGGTAATTTATTGTTTTTTCTTGGTCCTAGTTGATCTTTTTTATTGGTTCTAATCAATTTCTTGAGATGCCTCTCCCAATGATTTCAGGCAAAACCATTTCTGAAAACGAATACAGGCTGGAGAAATGGAATACCATTACGTTGTAGCGTTGTAAAAGATATGACTCCCCCTGGCACTGTGCTATTCATCGAAAACAGAAAAATCGAAACGGGGAAAATTCCCTTTCTAAAAACACAAATGATAAACTGTGCAGCGATTTTTGCTGTTCATAATATGACATACAGTTACTCATACACTGCCTGCATATCAACAATTCAACATGGGGGTAGGATCGTACCCCCCACCACACTGAAGCATACTTGGGCCACCCTACCATCACAAAGGGCTCCCACTCGAATTGGGCATCAGGATTCCTCACAGCTTTGCATCTAGGGATTGTCAACTCAAGTTGACCCCAAAAAAAATTGAGGTCGCTCTTCCCCAACAACGGGCATTTTGGAGAATCTGCTAGTTATATGCCTCAAAAATCCTTTCCTATCAGAAAAATCGCTGACAAACAACTATGTAGGTACTATGTATGTATATACGGGTG
>DF241394.1:37919-57265 GCA_000507305.1 Breviolum minutum Mf 1.05b.01 | reverse complement strand
TACATATACATTCATATACATACATATACAACTTCTTCCACCACCACCACCCACCACCACCCACACCACAGGGGGGAGGGGGGTACTGCGGCGCTACTATACAGACCCATAACCATGGGGTGGGGGGGGGGGTACCTAGCGATGCTGGCCCATATATACAGCTCATCTTACACTCCCTGAAACTAATAGCCCGCCCCAAAAAAGAGACCATATTCGCCAATTTTTTTTTCAGGTGCAAGCTGCTTGTTTTTTCGGGAGGGTGACGGTATATATACCTCTCTAGCTTTTAAAGCCAGCTAGAAAAACAGAGGTCATTACCCTCCCTGAAACTAGCATTTCACCCCTGAAAATAGGCCGGGCCCCAAAAGGAAAGTAGTCTTCCAAGCATCCATTTTGAGGTGCTATGTTAGCTTCAGGGAGTGTATAGTCTATGACCAATCCAAACTTCATTGCGCTATTTGCAGTGCAAATCCCCCTCAAATTTACCAACAACATTTGCATCAAGGGCTAACTCCCCTCAATGCCACATTTCCCCCAGGAAATAAGGCAATTGTTGGGACAATGGTCAAAAAAATCAAAAAAATACAATCCCTTGCATGAGGGGATCCCAGGAATCCAAACCACCGGCGCCCCAAAGCATCAATTAACCATTAGCCAAAATTTACACTCCCCAAAAAACTAACAGCAAAAGCCCCCCAAAAAATGATTACCTTTTCCAAGTTCGGTGAAAATCTCCGGATCTCCAAGATTTTCCTTACCCTCCCTGCAACTAACAGCAAGTTCGCACTTGAAAATGGATGCTTGGAAGACTAGTAGGGTAGTCCTTCCTGCTCAGGCCCCGCCCGAAACCCGCAGGACAAGGTTTCGTCCTGCAGGCGGGACTCAGATCCCAACCTTTCACCAAGGAGTCCTGGTTTCCGTTGGAAGGGTCGGAGAACGGTGAGCTTCCAACTAGGTAAGGCAGAAACCTGAAAAACCAACATGACGAGAACTGGACAATCCCACCAATTTTTCAATAGGAACTACATCTTCAGATGGTTGATTTTCCATTGATTTTCCATTGTCATGTTAGTTTTCGGGGAGTGTATATGATGGTACCATAAATGGCGTGCACTTGGACCATCCACATCCCTTGATGTGACAAAAGAAAGGTTGGAAGAAACCATTCCAGGTTCCGGAAAAAAAAACATGGAAATTCATCTGTTGCATAGTGAATCGCTTCTGGGGATAGAAATTAAATCCTTTCTTCATGGAGCTCCATGTCGTTTCATGTCATGGACATCAGGCCTTACAGGCCAGCTTGGTGATATCCACCTGCGAGCAGCTACCTGTGTAAGATCTGAGGATCTCACATCTGAAATTCCATCTCTCCACATAATTTGGCCAAATGGAATACTGTAATATTTTCACAAAAATCGAGGGATTTCCCTGGAAATAGCCGGGGAATTCCCGAAACCTCAGCTACCTTTATGGGGATTGAAACTCTCGGTCGCGTTTGAGGTCGCGTGAGGTCGCCTTCGTAGCTTGGCTTCACTTCACTATGTAGAATTTCCCTGTTGAACCAGCTGGGAGCCCTGGTTTTTTTGGCTTGATTTTTTTCCAAAACAAAAGGGGTGTGTGTAGTTGCTATATAAAAGATTCCATAATATCCAACATCCAACATTTGGAAGCTGCAAAAAACCTTACACCTCCAAGATCACATGGATCTATAGCCGTCAATCCTCACCACCAGAGAGCAGCATGGTATTGGATTCGTCGACACAAACCTTGGTTGGTTGTTTGAAATATACTGAACAGGCCACCCAAAATCACCCAACCAAAAACCTGTACCAAATATTTTACCAACAAGTTGCTCAGAATTTGAAAAAAACACCCCAGAAAACTAACAAAACAAAATATCGAAAAAGAACCGTGAATGAAGATGTATCTCCCTACCAAAAATGGTAATTTTCCATTGCTATGTTAGTTTGATGGAGGGTATATCACCACACATAACATGAGGTTTTTTTTTGCTGGATGTTCATTGGGATGGAAGTATTGATACGGATAGGGGAACAATTGGAGCAAGTCCCATCCGACCCTCTATCAAGACTTGCATGTTAAAAGTTGCAGAACCTATTATCTTGCTATCTTTCTGTTGAGTAAGATGGAAAGAATAAATATCTGACTGATATCGTAACTACGTGGAAGATGTACTTATGCCCAGTCATAATCAACGCCAAGTAGCGTAGTCAACGCAAATCATCCCCTACAATTCAGTGGTGAAAGGTGAGATGATTACAACAATTTGGGGGAGGAATTCATCCCTTTATCTTCAATCTTGGGGTCAATTTGTTTGAATCACAAGCAACGCAAAACTTAGATATGTGGCCACTTTCTGATAAAATCTCACAACTTGAAAACATGTTGCTGTTAATTTCCATAGACTTTACTCTTGAAAGACCAGCCACAGTTGCCAAAAAAAAATGGTACACTATGTTTTCCAGGTAATTAGTTCAAATCTGCCATTTCCTGGAAAAAACCCTAATCAAATGGCTTTCACCATCCCCAAACCACCAACCCCCAAGCCATCCACCAGGCATCACACCAATCAACCGACACCAAGCGACACAGCGCACAGCATCGACATGTGCCTTGATATTCTGTCGCAATCGCCAAGAGATGCCTGTGGTGAAAATTGATTGATGGATGGATCTTTGGATGAAAAAGACTCCACTCCACTGCGTCCATCGTCGTCCACGATTTATCATAAAAGAAATTGGGTGTCCAAATCCAAATCCAAATCATGTTTGTTGTTTTATCCTTCTAGTCGTCATCTTTTCCGAACCCTTTTTTTGCTTTCGTTGCGGGGTTTTTGGGGTTGAGGCTGGTGTGATTGATATACTTTAAGAATTGAGACTGCGCACTCTTGTTTCAGACATTTACACATCAAAAGAGCTGCATTTCCTTGAAGGGACAATCTCTTCTGCAACTAAGACCCCTCCAACATCGTCTACACAAGTGCACAAACTAAGTTGCCAATTTCCATTTTAGTTCCACGTTGTCCGATTTCCAGGATCCAGATACATATTTCACCCCCGAAAATGAACGAATGTCCCAGAAAAAAGGGACCATTTCAAAAGGAAATTGCATCTTCCATCAATTTTTCAGAGGATATGCGTTAGTTTTCAGTGGAAGAATATGGAAATTTGGGTTGTCCCCCTTCCCATTTCATGGTGGCAGCCATGAAGGTTTACTTCGGGATCCCTGATCATAAAGATATAATCATAATAAATCCTGGTAATGCCACTGTGAAAGGGGGATTTCCCAATATGTCAAAATTTAGGAGATACCCTCCCTGAAACTAACAGCAAAAGCACCTGATCGTTTCCTTGTCGGGATCTTAGTCTTACAGGTGTCATTATATTACCAACCCAAACTATGAATTTATAAGGGAATTCCTTCAAAATCTACCTCTATATTTGCCCTCTTTGATCTTCCAAAACAGGTATCTAGATAATTCATGGTTGGTTTTCCCCCCTGTCTTAGGTGTTTTTGTAACAAAGAAACATCCCATCTGCCATCTTCGTTGACAAAAAAATCTGAGTTTCTCCACTTGACAGAGTTGCTTCTGCATCTTCTGGTCGATGATCACTTGGTCGAGCGCCCGACCTCCCACTGAAGCCCTTGTTTTTGGGGGGAAGAACTCGTGGAACATACACCCTGGAAAAATTAACGGCTGGAACCTGAAAATCTCCTGTTTGAAAAGGAACAATCATCTTCCCAACCTGAAAACTCTTGGGTTCCAGGTAATTAATTTTCCGGGGATGTAGAATTTTCCATGGAAATTCGCCCCCTCCAAAAATTCACCTCTGTGCCCTAAGCCTAAAACAAGGAACCATTTCAAAAGGAAAGTATAGTATAGTATATAGTCTAATTGGGAGTTTCAACCCTTTTGAAAAATATGATCGTTAAAATGGGAATCTTCCCCAAATAAGGGTGTAAATAAAAAAATATTTGAAACCACCACCTAGTAGTCTTCCCAAACATCCAAATTTTTCAGGAACTTTTTGATGTTAGTTTGGAAGAAAAAATCGTTGAACTGTATTTCATGGAGGTTAGGAATCGATAGGACTTCCTTGTCGCTTGTTGATGTTTTCAGGCGAACCAGTCGTTCATTTTCCGGGGTACAGCCACCCTTCATAAAGGAAATGGTTTGGGTAACCCTATAACCCTGTCTATGTGCAGTTAAGTCTGGATGAATGCTGAATGAAACTGTCAAGGTGTGTTTTTTGTTGCATCTCAAGTTTGGATGTTATAATTCAATCCAGTCAATCCCGAGTCTCTTGGAACAAAATGCTTTTGAATCTGTGGGAATATTTGGATTCCACATGGGTTGAAAGTTGAAACCTAAATCCGCTGAAAACTGCCGCCTCACTGCTGCAACTTTTTTAGCAAGCCACAGAAAGTTAGGAACAACGACAACAAAAACAAGTATGTATACCACCTGGAAACTAACGGCTGGAACCAAAAATTGGTGGTTGGTAGCAGTTTCTCCTTTTCCAAGGGGGTATTTTCAGGTTCCATGTAAGTTTTCGGGGGTGTATACCACCTGGAAAGGATCGATGGCTAGCCACACCTGTGTATTGATTTATCCTGCCTCCTGACAAATCGCCACCTAAATTGGAAGTGTTTACTTTCACCGACGCCTACCTGTACGACGCCCCAAGTCTTCAAGCGAGCCATTGTGGAGACGACCACGGACAGCCAACGAGAGTGTTTCAAGATACCTTCTTCCTTTCATCACATCTATGTATACTCCCCCGAAAATTAACATGGAACCTGAAAATGGAGATTTGGAAAAAGATGTTCCTTTTCAATTGGGTGATTTTTAGGTTCCATGATAATTTTCCGGACGATAAATGAAGTGCATGTTTATCTAAAATGACCCGTATGTTTCATCCATCCCAACAGGATTTTTGGGTGAAATTTGTTCCGAACTCTTTTTCGTCTAATGCAATTGAAACTGACATGAAGACGACATCGCATCCAACCAGGCCTGCAACCTACCGCCCTCCAGCTTCCCCGTGCCACCTGTAACCCTCTGAACCTCGATCCTCATCACCTTGCAATTGATTGGTTTTTTGTTACCCCTAGGTCACTGATAACATCTGGCACATCCTGAATCGACGAATCACTGGAAGAAAATCATGTAGCCATGGTTTTGAAGGAAAACATGTCCTGTTTTCACTATCCTAAAAAAAAGTCGTGAAGTCTGCCATTGAAAAACTCTAGCAGTGTGAAACAACAAACCTGTTCGGTATATGTATGGTGAAATATAGACCTGCAAATTCCCCAAATATACATACGTATATCTACATATATGGTATAGATGCTTGTAGATAATTGGTACATGAAAAACAAAATGTACATCTTTTCAAAAGAGTTCCAGTTCAATACATATATTTCATTTCCAATATGTTCATGTGTACCTAGAACCCAAATGACCATTTGTCTTGATTGGGGAAGGAATTGTTTTTGGGGGGGTGAACCTTGAAAAAAAGAGGTCATTTGGGTTCATCCCATATTGCCCGACCGCCGCGCCTTGTCTGCCACGCAGTGGAATCCCTGGAGCGGGTGCACCGGTGGTGTGAAACCGGGGGGTTATGTAAGCCTCGCTGAAGGATGGAACTTCTCGAGAGAAACCAACGAAAAAATGGGAAGGACCATAAAGGTACTTCAGACTGAAGGGCCTCTAAGAACGGTTTATGGAAGGCTTTTTCTTGATCTTCTTGGAATAGAAGAGGTGGTCCTAAAATTTCAGGTTTCCACAGACATTTTTCAGCTGAAATGCAACTTGCCACCACCAAAAGGTGGATTTTTTGGGGCGCTACCAACCAAAAAAAAGATGGGGCAGTCTTTGATGCAGTTTTGACGGAGGAAAAATTTCATCTTGGACCACCTTCATAGATCGGCCAATCCATCCACAAAGAGAAGGACTTTAAGAATCAGGTCTTCAGGGGAAAATTTTACTGCTTGGAGGATCATCCCATTTAGGTCCAGTGGTTAATAACCATGGTGATTGTAAGTCCCCTAAATGTGGTGATTCCCATTCCAAATTGCCGAACTCCATGGCTTGTAAATAGAGGTCATCCTAGCTACTTCCAAGTCCTGGGATGATCCTCCAAGTATATACATTCAGCCTTTATTCTGCTGCTGCTAGCTTTTAGACGGGGTTAGGATTCCCAGGATGCATGGCACTCGTTAGATGATGTGGAATCAGGATTTGCTTTGAAGGTTGTCATTTGTCGGGGGGTCTGGAAAAAGGAAGTGGTGCTCACTTAAACCAGCCCACTCCGGAAACATGGAACCTCAAGCAAAATGGTACCTTTGGAATAGAAATGTCGCATGCCTAAACTACTCTGGAAAGAAAGTCTACTTTTACAGTAGTACGTTTTCCAGCTACAACTCATCACAGGTGTATACATAGAAAATCTTAGAAACATGCCCAAGTCTCGATTTTCGAATTGATTTATATTGCTGGTAGTCACGGTAGTCCATTGCAGGTAGCCCTTTATGGACCTTATGGATGAGATTCTCTCACACGTGCCCCACCGTTTCGGACCAATGAGCCCAGCCACGTGCTTCCCGCAAACGCTGGATCAGCGCACTTTGGCAGGAGACCGGAGCCTGCGTCTTAGAAGATGAGTTTTGTCAAGGAAAATGGGAACTTGTTCAAGCGGGTGGGCCCCGTCGCCAGTCGAAAATGCAGTTATCGGGCCCCTATAAATGGCCGAAAATAAATGGGTGACTGGGGTTATAGCTCTACTGATAGGGGTTGTAACTCCCATTTTATAACTGGTAGGGGCCCACCTTGCAAGTGTTTGATTTCTTCACAAGTCACTTGTAGCCATGTTTGCTTACTTCTCAGACTGATACCTTCTGATACTCTGTGAACTGAACATAGAAGGATGCATGTAGAGTCTCATTAATTCTGAATATGTATATATATATATACATATAGTTTTACAGTACAGTATATGAATCATAACTGTTTAATGTCCTAGAATCTTTCCAAAACTTGCATNCCGTTGACGGAAGAACTTTGGTCAATTCAGAATACCATTGTCAATCCAGTCTTCATGGTTTTCACTGGAGTTTTAAGGACTTTACTAAAAACCCCGAAACGTTGGTTCCAACGTGCATGTCGGTCAACTCTCGTGGTGATCTTCCTGTTGACGGTGACGAAGTTGGATGAATACCCCCCGAACCCAGGAGGCTGGCTCATGGCAAATAAGGGTTCATATGTAAGCATGTCTATATATATATATACACATATATAGAATGGGATTTCCATCCGGTTGCCTAAACATGTATATCATGTGCTCCTGGTGGTAAATGAAGGTCTAGATATACGGGATTCCGCCCAGTTGCCTACACATGTATATGATAACCCTGGTGGTGACCCTTGCATCCTGGCTGCGAGGGATAGATCCAAGTGATAATTCAGTTCAATCGGGTTTATCTCTGAAGTGCAGGGAAAGAAATGGGTATGTACACATGAAATGTCTGTGGCAAATATACAGGGACTATAACTAACTGGTTGGTGCGAACCACCCTCACCTTGTTGTGACCCTTTGCTGTAACACACACATCTCCTCCCTTCAGCCTGGGGCACTCGCTCCAAATAAGCTGCCACAACCTGCGGTTGAAGCACCATGTGTGGTTCACCCCTGTCATCCCCCCAAAAAATTCCCCCGGCACCTCGGGTGTGACGCGCTCAGGTTTCAGTAGTGAACTGCGACCTCAGGGGACTTGGGAGGAGTAGATGTGTTTTTTTTGGGACAAAATCTGAGTTATATAGTTATATAGGGACAAACTTGGAATCTTGGAGGGATAGTTTTTGGGGCATAGTGGGGTTCCCATGAGAAAACCAAAGCTACTGTTGATGGTTCAGAAATCCGGCGATCGGAAAGCCGGAACATCATCGACTCAAAAGTGCCGGCTGGGAGGGGATATGTTATTTCCCAGGAGGGCAGTTAGTTTATTCACCCTGGTTGGAGGATCATCCTGGATCACCCGAATGGAAAAGGAAAAATATCGACCCAAACCACAAATTTTGAGATTCAAAATGTTAAGTTATATCGTGGTTGATGACCATGGTGATTGTTGTTGTCCCCTAAGGATCGGGTTGTGGGACTCCTTCCAGATGGCCGAACTCCATGGCTTATAAATGGGGGTGATCCCAACCACTGAAACTAACTGGAATGATCCTCCAACTAGTTGAAGAAGGATGTTTTTGGATATATCTGAGTTGTACATATACTATCTAATATATACATAGACTTGTTGTTCCAAGCCTGAAGAAGGCGAGTTCAGGCTTAAGATGTACATTTGATTATTCATTCAAGTGAAGGACCCCCAATAACAAGAAAAAACTGGTGCTGAAAGAAATGGCATGTCCCCTTTAAAGGTACCTGGGAAATTTATTGTTCCTCTTCCATAGATGGGATATGTTAGTTCTCAGGAGGGTATGTTTGATGCTATATCAGTGTGTTCCATAACTTAGTCCAGGATTTTTCATCCCCAGAAAAATTGGAATAGAGTCACTTCGATTGTTGATTCTTCCTTCTTTCCAAAACGTACAACCCCGGAAATGAACGAATGTCCCTTGAAAAGTGACCATTTCAAAAAGGGAAAGGATTGTCTTCCAACCATTATTTTTCAGGGGTTTATGTTCAGTTTTCGGGGGAGTATACCTTCGGTTTGTAAAATTGCAATCCTGCTCTGGGTCAGCGCAAAAATCCTTGGGAAAAACAACTGCACCTTTGGGAAGTCAACATGATTTATTGGATGATGTATTTCCAGATTCCAGATTTGACGGCCTCAGCCAAAGAAAAACCAAGTAGATGGAAATCAGAAAGTGAAGATGGAAATTAGCCAACCTTTCCAAAGTGGTACTGTTGATGTAAGACATGCTGCACCACTTGATAGGTAGGTTATCCCATGATGTACAAGGTTTTGTACATCCCAGGTGGTGCAGGATTTCTTTTATCAACAGTATTTGGTCGTCAGTGGCTGCAACCCGCCAACCTGCATATGAAAACTCCATGAAAATGGGGGACTACAAGCCACGAAGTTTCAAAGATATAGTGATACGTCGATGCGAGAGCGCCAACCTATCATAGAGAAGCCAGGAATCACAGTCGATTTGTTCCGTCGATCTCTTCGTATTGGAAAAAAACGAAATAAGACACCGCCGAAAACTAACACGGCAATGTAAAACAAACATCTTTAAATAGGAAATACACATCCTTAAAGGAACATTCTCTGTACTCCCCCGAAAACTAACAAACATCCCCTGAAAAATGATAGATGGAAGACAAGCCTTTCCTTTTGAAATGGTCCCTTTTCAGGTGATATTTCTTCATTTTCGGGGGAGGCATTTCCTGTTCTGCAAAAAAAAATCATCCCAAAATCTGCTCCATGTCCACACCCTCCAAGTCTCCTCACTGAAACTGTCGGGGGGATTTTTCAACCCGCCCTGGCGGTAAAATCACCGGCCAGGTGATAAACAGAACATTTGTTGGAGTTCCAATGCTCAAACTTCAAGAAAGCTATTACTTATATATACATAATTTTCGAAAGTTATCCATACAGTCGTAATAACTTTCTCCCCACTAAACTGGTTGAACTGAGATTGATGTGGGGGTGATATCACATCTTTCCATCACGTTTCTTTCCCCTGACTGCTGGTGAGTGGGAATCTTATAGTTGGGACATGTTTTTTGGGATAGTGGGGTTCCCATGAGGGAACCAAAGATACCGTTGACGGAAGAAATCCTGCAACAGTTGGTAGATAGTTTATCCCGTTATTTACAAGGGTTTTATACATCCAAAGGGTGGTTGTTTGGGATTTCTTCCATCAACAGTATCACTCAAGAATCCTAGTTGGTTGTTGAACCAACCCAGTTAAAAAAATATGAGTTGAGCTGGATCATGAAAATCCCCAAGTTTGGGGGGTAAAAATTAGAAATCACCATTTGGAGGAGTATTAACGAAACATCCCAAATTGGCACAAAGAGTCCCGAGCGTTCGAATCCCTTTGGCCCTAGATATTTTGCTGGGATCTGTCCTGCTTGTAACGGTTTTTGCTGAAGGTTGTCATTTTGCAATTTATGAAATTGAGCTGCATTCTCAACCAAAAGAACAACAGATGGAAGCTATGATCGCATTACAACACAGGTGATCAAATGGCAGATCTGTGACAATTTGAAGGTGACAATGTCACTATGTCTGAATGACCCAGGAAATAACACTATCTCGTGGAATGGATGTCATGATCTGAGCTGAGTTCAACTTCTTCATGTTCAGATATATGTGTGTGCAGTGTACATGTATATTATGATTATGTCCCCATGAATTCTGTATGTCCATGTCTGAGATGTACTGCTTTGCACTTGTATGTGTATATATATATATATATTTATTTATGTATATATCATATACATATTCTACATCCAGCAAATATGAATATATATTGCTATACATATATATATATATATATACATGTATCTATATGGGAACAAGCACCCAAAAAAAAAAAGCGCCAATCCCCTTGTTCCATGCATTTTTTTCAGCGTTTCATAGGGTCATCCTGAGCTTGGAATCTACTTCCAATCTGCAACTCGTTGGTTCCGCGCTGGAAGACGCACTTCCCCAGCCGTCGAGAGAGAATGCACACAGTGGGTGCCCCAACAAAATGGGCCAAATATGATTCCTTACAGCACAGCATGTAACTATTGAGATGGCAGTTTCGACCATGGTGGGAGTTGTTGCCCACTTCTTGCAAGTCAGGCTCTAGCAGACAAGGTTCGAGATGACACCATGTTGTGTAGATGCTGTAGGTATCTAAAATATCGGTAAAGGTACTGTAACCTCTACAAACGCACCTGCCTTGGTCGCATAGCCCTTCCTACACACTGTAACAGTGGATTTTTGTTGGTCTTTCGCCTTAATGCCTCTCTCTCGGCACTGACACACATCAGAGATTTCGTATGTGTACCAGAATGATGGGGTCCTCAAATGATGGTGGAATGAGACAAAGGCCACCTGAATGACCTAAGATGATATGCCCTGGGGCTATGATGTATGATTTTTTGCCGGGGGATGATGAAAAAGGCACCGAAAGGCTTCTTGTTTTCCCCGAACAACTGATCAGCAAATTATTGATGGTACAGTATGCCTGGTCAATGCAAGTTAATCTGGGGTGGCTAGACAGTGGATAGTCATCAGATGACTAGGGTTCCCGTTCGTAAAAATGAATAGTTTATTTTCGCAGCGATTTGACACCAAGATCATGTGCTTTCCTCCAGCTGAACAGTCTCCTGTTGTAGTCGACTGGAAATCCACCAAAAGCAACTGACTGCACCACTTCAGATGGGCGTTTCTGCTTAAAAAGCAGAGCCTTGAAAGTGGTTCTGCTAAAAGATGCGTGGTTATTCTGGTCAAGCAGTGGTTTTGACCCACGTTCTGTCCATGTCGGTCATCCCCCAAACCACTGCTTCACCCGCTGAAACCGGTTCCGCCCCTTTCACGTTCCGGCGTTCGTGAACGTGACCACGGCGTTTTGGCGACCTGGGGGGGACTGCCACGACATTTCATCACACCTACCAACATCATCCCTGGTTACTGGTTCCAACGTGTCCTCAAAATCATATCTTAGCCATGAATTGAGCAAAAAAAGATCACCAAAAAAAAAGAACAAAATGAATCTTGGCCTCCCAAGATTTATGAGGCCAAGATTTATCAAATGAAAACACAAAACGATCATACCTGTTGCCAAAAAAACAAGATAATACCACAACAGCAATGACATGATGGGTCGTTTTCTGCTGAAGACTTACCCAAACCTATTGCTGTTGTGGAAAAAATATCCAACAACTCGTTTTGCCCTTATATATATATATATTAAAATATATATATATAGGTATATTTATCCATTTTCCTCGCAACTCACAAGATTTCCCACTGCCATGTTCGAAATCCAACCTGGCACTATTCACCGGTTGATGAAAAGAAAGCTGCAAGCTGCAGCCCAAAATGCACTCATACTCAAAGCAGGAAAGAAATGAAGCCTCATCATCAACCCTGTTTAGGGAGGAGGGCGGGGAGCTTCAGATGGCTGGAGACATGTGAGTAATTGACATGGATGACTGGCATCCATTTTCCTCGCAACTCACAAGATTTCCCACTGCCATGTTCGAAATTCAACCTGGCACTATTCACCGGTTGATGAAAAGAAAGCTGCAAGCTGCAGCCCAAAATGCACTCATACTCAAAGCAGGAAAGAAATGAAGCCTCATCCACCGCCAAAATTCTTGAGCGAAGACTCACCGGAAGATAAAGCAGCTGTATGCCAACTCAGCACGGCCCGAGAGAAACTTGCCAGTGTCTTGACACGTTCTCGAGAAAGCACATCCAGCCGATGCAACATCAGCTGCGCTGCCACCTCTTGTAAATAAAACTCGACAGTCTTCAGCTTCGTCCACCTGCCCCGCCATTGCACCAGTTGGACATCTTCTGTTGCTAAATAAAGATGTGTCGCTCCAGAACCCCGCAAGACAGCGGGTGTAGCTCCTTTTTGAGCTCTTCCATGGGGTACTCCAATCCTATCCAAGATTGCATTCCACTGCCTCCTATAAGTTGATGCAGTGCCAGGGTAAAGCCGTGAGGAGAAACCCCAACCACCATAGAGAGCATCAAGAAAACCCACCACCAAAGGATCTTCGACCTTCACATGTTGCTTTCTGGCAAACCTGGCTGTCTTAGGATTCCTCAGGTGCGCATAGATGAACTGCTGGGAGATCATAGCATCCTTGGGAAGGATGATGTCCTGGCGAGTCAAATTGAGAAACTCCGAAGGATGCAACATCCCCAGAAAGCCAATCATCGACACCGCCACCCGATATCTCCAATGCCAAGCTAACCCCACTGCAACCATGGCTTGCATGATGGGTGCAGATATAACAGGACGGCATTCTCCAGGCTCCGCTGATTGCCACTTCTTATCAATCTGCCAAGCCGGTTGTAGATGCCCTCTGAAATGAGGAAAAGCATCCTGCAAAGCCGTGATGGCATAGGTCAGCATGTAGCGAGGATAGCCGCCCTCGTAAAGGAAAACGCCGTAGGCCCGAAGAGCCAAGGCAGCAGCATGAGGATATTTGCAAATGTCGCCAAAAGCTTCTGGGAATTGCTCATCCACCCATTGCCTAAAACCAAGCAGGCAGGCATCCATGCGAGAGCTCGTAGCTTGTGTGAACCCGACGTGAAAGTCGAAAGAGCCACGAGCTTGACGCGGAACACTGGGCAAAGGACCAGGATTCCTCTCAATGTCTCCGCTCATCAGCAGCAGCAGCCTGATCCATCGACCAGGCACACGAGAATAAGTGGAAGCAGCAACAACGCTATCGAACACCTCATAGTTTCCAGCTCGGAGAGCTGCAAGCCACTGCGGACACTCCTTGGACGGACCAGGTACAGGCCGGTTCCTAGATGGTGCATCACTGCGATTTTTGGCTGATGATACATGAAGTCCACCTGGATATAAGTCACCTCCTATGATGTAACACAGTGATCCTTGAAGGACTCTTGAAATTGCGAAGCTACTTGATCTACCCTTGGCGGTAGCACCTAGAGTGACACGGGAATCTAAAAGGCCCAACACACGACTGCAAGGGTATTTACGTGCACAATATTTCATCCAGGTTTTATGAGTGCGTGATTCAAGTACGTTTATATGGCCACTTCTCATGAACTTATATCGCAGGAGTTCTTTGAAAGGCAGAGAGTCTGCAAGTTCTCCAATCCACTCCGGATCCTCATGCCATTCTCTCAAACAAGGTTGCACGTCACCACCTGACCGCAGAAAGCAGTCTGGTTCAAGAACACCAAGTTCCTTTAAAGTGGAAACTTTCCGGGAAATGGGAATGATCATTGATGATCCATTCTTGTGTGAAAAAGCACCCAATGCAATTCTACGCACAAGTGGAAGTGGATAAGAAGCAGAGTATGCGGCAACAGACTCGCCTAACCTAGGGGATCTCCCGTAAATGTCAACACTCGAAGGTTTACACTTACGCTCAAAATCAGCAATGTTGTCACGAGTGAACGTGCCTTGAATAGTGAAATGATCTGCTGGGCTCTGACAATTGCAACGGCTCTCAACCTCAAGCATCCAAGGTTTATTGTGGAGCCATTTTGAAGGCTTCTTGAATGCTGACCCGAATGCACAAAAACAGAACTTTGAAATAACGCATCCTCTGATCGCAAGATTGCGAAAAGCATTCAAGTAAAACATGACTGAACTGCCGGGTTGTTCTACACTCACGAATGCACCATTTGACATAGCAATGGAGAGCAGGAAGGCTGTTCTCCAAGCTAATGAGTTCTGCTCTGAAGTTAACTTATCTTTAAGGTTAAAACCCCCAGGCCTAAGTTTACTTCTAATTCTGGGTCTGCGAAGAGTACCGAAAGTAAAGCAAGGAGGTCCAGCATGCCAATCACGGATTACGCCCCTAAAGGCAAATGCACACAAATCGTGGAACGTCGCTTTGTCAAGCAAGTCACAAAAAGCCACACGACGGCCATGACGATCAAGACCTTCGTGAACACTGAAACCAACCTCAGCATGTGCTGAACTCCAGTTACCCTCCCCCTTAAACAATTCAATGACGTCAAACAAAAGACCTTCACGAAGATGCCTAGGGGGTGGATAATACACAGGGCCTAAAACAGGTTCGCATTCATCACCCATGGAAATTTCACCTTCCAAACCAATCTCTTTAAGCGTTGCAGCTGCTGGGTTTTCCAACTTGGTGTAGAATCCTTTCTGTTCCGAATGCCTCCACAATTCGGAGACAACTGCAGCACTTTCTTGTGCCTGGCAAATCCCCGCTCCATACGGGCTAGCATCAAGACAAAAGATGTGAGGACAGGTGGTTGTCCGCAGGTTAGTCTGAACAACAGGACCCAAAATTGAAAGGGCCATCAACTCATTCCTGCTTTGCCTACTGAGTTCAAACACTATATCAGGTTTAACATGTTGACCCTCGCTAAAAATCGAAGATAAGATTGACATGATCGGCCTACGAAACATTAAAACGTGAATCCAACAACCAAGCACACAAGAGAGCAAACGACGGGTGACGGTGCCCCGCTGTGCAATTATAGATGTGCAAAGCATCAGGATTAGCACACGGTTTCTCGGGGCTGACACACGTCCGACCTTTCCATCAACTTCCGATCCAAGGAATGTACCCTCCGTCACGCACCTTCTCTTCTTCTTTTGGTGCTGCACCAATCCGACTTGCCTGTAAGCGGCTTCGGCTCGTTTGAAAACTTCAGTGTCTCGAGCTGGTTTCTGATTTCTGAAATCCTCCCATGAAACAATCTGAAGTCCAATATGATCATCAATGGCTAGAAGCTCGAAAAACGGCCCCCTGGGGAAGCAACGACGATAACAGACTCTCTCACTATCTCTCATTGCTCCCGCAAGTTGAAAAAGCACCTGGTGGTGGGCTTGCTGTGCAATTTCCACAGCAAGAGAGTCGCCCATGGCGAGTGCACTGAGCGAGATGTAAAGCTTTTTGCCGTGATGAATGGTTGGATCATAACAGGACAAGTGTTGGAGTTCGTGATGTCGGAAAACCATGCGAAGGCAATTTCTCCGAGCTCGGATCTCTGGTACTTTGAAAGTATAATACATCTCAGCTAAATCATCAGCTGAGATTCTCAAAACTTGACCTTCGGAAAGTTGAACTAAACCAATCAAACTACCAGGAGCCAAAGACTTGGTGTAATTGCTATAGTGCCTAGTTTTGCCATTTATGACGACAGGGTTCAAAATGAGTCGGTCAAAATCGGAATCTTTATGCACTGCAAAAATTCCCACTGCTTCATCATGATCGACTTGGTCTGCAGGAAGCAACCGACAAGCCGACTTACTATCCCACTTCTCTGCAAGTTTGAGCACTTCTTTGCGAGAACAATGCACACGAGCAACTGGCCGATGAATCCACAACGACTCTGGCAATCTCATGCAGTTCGGATCTTCGAAAGCTTGCTTAACGATTGGATCAGTGAGATACGGTCTAGGGTCAAAAGAAGGAGAATGTTCCCACTTGATACGATCGGCTTGCACTGGTTTAGCTGCCATGGTGTCAATCTGAATGTCAACATGTTTCACCTCTGAAGTGGTTGCACCTTTCACAAAATCTTCTGTTTTTGAATCACTGGATGTACTATCACCCTTGGAAGTCCTAGAATACGGATCAAAAGAACTGTTCACAAAGGTGGCTAAAAACTCTAGGTCCTCATCCTGCACTTGAGCAGGCAGTTCCTCACATGCATGCAAAATTCGGCTCAATTTGTCAGCGCTTCGGCCTAAACTGCTGGCAGAGAAATCTCCGGCTCGCATGAAGTAAGACACCATGCCCTCTATGCGTTCGATCATTGAAAGCTGATCACTGGACAAAGGTGCCCCTACACGAGCAGCTGGCGGGGGAACTTTGATGTGGCCTAATGCTTCCCAATTCAAGGTGCAAACAATTTGTTGAACAACCAGATTGCGAAGTTGCCAAAATCTACGAAGCCGCCGCCGTCTAGGGGAAGGCTTGTTGCAACCCGTCCATTTCCACACAGGTGGAGGACAAGGCCAAAGGTCCCTCATCTTACAATGAGACTGCACGGCGCGAGGATCACGCTCAAGGGATTTCAGGACAAAGTCTCTGAGTCCTACATGAGAATGCATATTGATCTTCAAACAGGCATGCAAAAACTTTAAAAAACTTAAGGTGGTGTCACTCTTCACATCGAAGGCAGGGATTTCACACTGAGGGCCCGTAACCTCTGCTTCAGGGCTAGGCAACACAAAAAGAACTATCATCCAAGTAAGAGTCAGTAGGTAATGCATCAAACACTTCACTCCCTCGAGAATCTGCAAGGCAACCCTCACTGAACTGCGCAGCATTACAACCTAGCTCTCCCTCAGCAAAAGCTCCAGCGTCACTTCCCGAAGCACTGCTCATAGTGTCACCAAGCTGCACTCCCGCAGCCGATTGCGCAGCCGTCTGCGCTCCATCTGCTATCTCAGCACCGGATCTCAAACCTCGGAGGTGTCCCCTCCTGATGGCTTTCCTTTGGGAAACTTCTTCTTGGGGTAAGGCTTTCTGTCTGGCTTCACCTCCTCCTCGGCAGTCTCTTTGGCATTTTTGCTTGCCTTCAATCTGGTCTCCATGAAATCCAAGTCGCGAAGAAATGCCACATTCGCCGCCACCCACTGTGGCGCCGCCAAGCGAGCAAAAGGTTGAAGAGCTTGACGACGCCGGTTTTGGCTGGTGACTGCCCAATTGGGCTCTGGCAGTCCCAGCAAGAGCCACGCTGTCTGAGTCCTGCCAGCATCCAAAGCGCACTGTTCGATGAACATCAGGCCTCGTGAGATGTAGCCCAGCATCAGCTCGTCTCGAGCTATGTAAGCCGCCTCCCAAGCATGTCCCAGAAATGTTGCCATGTAGGTCAAAAGTTTCATGTCGCCCAGGGGCACCTTCTTCTCCATATAGTCCCTCATCAGGCCAGGATACACAGCTTGATCTGAAATGCCCATGTCCTTTTGAGCATTCCGAAGGACTACTCGAGCCACCATTGAAGAATCTTCGATCTGCCTCAAGTACACTTCTCGAGCTGCACAGCCCCGAACCCCGCTTCCGCTGCTTCCGGACTCGTTGGCCGAGCCGCTTCCCAAAGCCATTGTCAAAGCATCTTGAGAGCTGCGGGGTGCCAGCCGGTTCACTAAAGCATTGGTCTGCTTTAGTTGAAGGGCCAGCATCTTCTGCGTCGGGTCCGTGATCTGCTGAGTCAACTCGTCGTACTCGTCGACCTCCACAACCTCGGCCTCCTTCTCCGCATCCAAAAAGCTGGTGGCCTGAGGGGAGCGTCTGCTTGCTGCAGCTGATTGCTCCAGTCGGCCCAAACGAGGAGGGGCAGCACCTGCAAGAAAATTCAGTTTGTCCCACATTTGAGGGTTGACTGGACCTTGCTGCTGTTCTGCTGGAAACAACTCTCTGGGGATCCTTGGAGGATGTTGAGGGGTAGTTGGATGCGCTGCAGCTTGTGCTTCCAAATCCACAATGCGAGCCTGAAGTTGCTTGATCACATCCTCCTGGCCCAAGTCCGGGGCCGCAGCTGCTTTTGGAGAGGGAGCCACAAAAGTGACCCGAGATCCCTGAGGTGGCTCCTGAACCAATTCTTCCTCCCCTGTGTAATACTCCCCTCATGGCCTCGTCCTCGATGAGCTCCTCTATCCAGCTTTGACTGGCTGCCCAGGCTGAAGAAACATTGGGTCTGACCGCTTGCTCCTCCAACATCATTCGAAGCACTTCTCAGGCGGAAATGCTGAGCAGCCTCCCACGTGAAGTCCACCAAGATAGCTGTAGCTGCCCCAATGGTTTTGCCACGAGGGGATTCCCAGATTAGCTCCACATCCTTGCTGACCAAACCAGGGACCCCATCGGCAGAGCTGAAAGCATCGCTGGCCAAGTGCGTCACTACCTCCTCCAGAAAAGGTGCAAGGACCATGAAGCCTCCGTCTCGGTAACGTAGTAAATAGCAAACGGCCCTCCATGCTTCCCTCTGCTCCCCATCGGTAGGAGGTCCTCGAAGGTAAACCATCGGCAAAGGCTTGCTCCCATTCCATGAGTCCAGAAGCCCACGGATGTCAGCCTCAGAGAAGCTGACCCCTACTGTAGATCTTGTGGCCATTGAAACTGCGATCCAGCAAGGAACGCAGCTACTTCGATGAGGGTTGGAAAAGCGTGACTAACTCCAGACCTATGGAAATGGCCAGCCCGATCTTGCACCAAAGCACGATACCTTCGATAGTCCTGAGTGATGAAACCTGCAGGCAGTGATGGGGCACGCAAGCACACGTACCACCTGTTGGCACACCGAATGCTAGGTGAAGTAAGGGTGCACTGAGTCACACCAGAATACTTCTGCCTGGCTCCAAGACCTGCTCGCACTGCTCTGGCAACACGATACACAGCCTCAGTTCGACTGCACCTCAACTCAGGGCTCAAGTAAAAAGGCTCCAGCACCTCAAAAACAAAGTCCCTCAGCTTCCCCTCGTCTGCCCTCTCCAAATCCAGCTCCGTCTGCAAACTCAAATGAAGGATAGGAACCTCCCCTTGAGCTTTGAGCAAAGGACCACTAGCAGGCACGATGGGAAGTTGATCAGGCTGCTCTTCCACAGGCTCCGGATCCACAAGCTCCCAAGAATCCTCCCTCTCAACAGCAGGGCTCACCCAAGGCAC
>DF241394.1:0-37875 GCA_000507305.1 Breviolum minutum Mf 1.05b.01 | reverse complement strand
GGCCCGTAGCTCATGCACGGTAGCCTCTCAATCGTTCTCTTGCAGCCACCTCGAAGCCAGTCCCAGTTAGCTCTCGCACAGGAGCAGGCACCACAAAGTAGCGCAGAAAGACCTGCACAAGGTCAAAAGCCAGCCGCCTGCACCTTGATGAAAGGACACAAGCAGTGATTGCAGCACCACACCAAAAAGCGCAGCAGCCACTGACAAAGGCAGCAGCAATGAGAGCTGATGGGCCGCACCAGCAATCACTATGGCTCGAGGTGAACAACAGGCGGAATTCACGCAAGAGATCGAGCGAGTAGGGCCCCAAAGACCACATTCACTGAGCTTCAGATGGCTGGAGACATGTGAGTAATTGACATGGATGACTGGCATAATAAGTAAGTAAACGATGATGCATCATGATGACAATAATCATGATAGTCAGAAGAGCAACTAAGAAGAGTAATGGGAGTATTAATAAGAGTAATACTAGTAATAGTAATAATAATAATAATGATAATAATAATAATAATGATAATGGTATAGTAACATTAACAATAATAGTAATGATAGTGATAGTAGTGCTAATGGTCATAATATTAGTAATAATAACAAATACAATAGCAATCATAGTAGTACTGCAATACTATTAGTGGTACTAGTAACAATACAATAGAGTATTCTCGATGGACATCTAAGGACTTTTTCGTGAAGAGCATCGCTAGGACATGCCAGAAAAGTGAAGGGAATGTTGTCCTCAAGAGTCTTAGACTAAATTGACTAAATCTGAAGCGTTCTTCTCATGAAGGGTTTGGCAGTACAACTTGTCTACCAGCTACAGCTGTTGGCCATGAGCGGCCGATGAGTAATCAAACCTAGCGCCAAACCATGTGTTTTCATATGACAATAGGCTTTTAGCCTAATGTCAAACATCAATCATATAATATATTGAAGTGATTGTAGAGGTCTTCTCAATGCTGACGAGTGTTCACAATCTCGTCCCAAACACATGGTGTTTGACGTTGTTCGATGGACTACGTGAGGCGTCTCGTCTCAGCTTCGTCAAGCAACTGGCCACATGGAGGCCACCTGACCCCTGCTCATCAACGGAAGGCAAGGGCCTCAAAAAAACATGGGCAGCTTGACAAAACCACCAAGGCATCTGACAAAAACTGAGGCATCTGACACAACCCAAACGTGCCGTCCACGGGCCTGGGATAGATGAGAATCCATGACATATTCTAAAATCATTGCAAGCACATGTCACATCATATCACAACTCAAGGAAAAGCACAAATGACTCCTGAGAACTCCGACATCAGTGGAGATGCATCGATTCCTCATGGAGATACATCAGGCACTGCTTGGAGATGACTCGACCTTAAGTCCAAATGACTCGAGCCCCAGAACAACATCACTTCGGACCTGAAAATCCTTGACGCACCAAGCATTAAGCATCAAACGTTTTCAGCTTTGAGACGAAGGAGCTGCTCTAAGGTCCTACCATCGTTGTTTTCTCCCAGAATTTCCAACCCAACTTTTCCGATTCCCACGGTTTCATGCCAACCAGGCCTGTGCAACTCGCCACTGTTGGAGAAGACGGTGCTCCTGGTGGCCAAGTAGATTTCAGAAGGAGTTTCTTTAATCCAAAAATGCTGTTAATACCACCTGTTGTAACCTTCATCCATACTCCATACCAAGCTTACAGGACAATTGTGACAGAAGTGTTCATCATCTCCAGTCTCCTTTCGCCAAGCTTCTCCCCCTGGCGGACATTTCACCGGGAAAACATGGCCCAAATTTGGCTCTTTGAGACTTGGAGCTTTGTGGAACTGCGAGGTACTCCCTGCCTCTGGGGAAGACTCGATAGGTGTGGTCAATGGCAAGGAGTTCCTTATTACTTAATAAATAAAAAACAATTAAAAAAATAGCCAACCAAAAAAAAACACACATTCCAAAATTCAAGCCATTTTTAATCCACAGTGTTTCAACTCAACCAAGGTTGCCAACTCAAGCGCAGGATCCCAGGTAGAACCACTGGCCCTGGGCGTGTTTTGACGAATCGTTGCTTCAAACCATGGCATCATGGCATCGAACGCAGGGGCTCCCAGGGCTCCCAGCTCTTCTTCACCTTCAGCAACCTGCAAGAAACTACAAAAAACAACAACAAATTGATCTTCAGCCGATTGTTGATTGATTGATTGATTGATTGATTGATTGATTGATTGATTGATTGATTGATTGATTGATTGACTGACTAACTGACTGGCTGATGGATTGATTGACTGACTAACTGACTGGCTGATGGATTGATTGATTGATTGATTGATTGATTGATTGATTGATTGATTGATTGATTGATTGATTGACTGACTAACTGACTGGCTGATGGATGGATAGATAGCTAGATAGCTAGATAGCTAGATAGCTAGATAGCTAGATAGCTAGATAGCTAGATAGATACTGTACTTCTTTTGAAAAATAATACTATGAACAATGTCTTCCAGTGCTCAATTTCCATAAGCTTGCCAGATTTTCGCCCCATTTTGGTGCCTCGAGTTCCTCAATGTCAAGTCCTGGAGGTGATCCCAGTGCTCGCCTTAGTCACCCGGAAGAAATACGGGAAATCCAGGTTGCAATCATCAAAAAACACAGCAATCAACATGTTTTTCTGGGGGGTTATATATTTCATATTTCACAGCATCAAAGCTAGGAAGGGTATGAAGAATCTTCACCTCTATTTAGCAAACAATCATAAGAAACATTCCTAAGACATTCACATTGCAGCGAGCGCTGCTGCCGCTGTTGCCCCTAAACCTGGGGGTGATCCAACAGCTCCCGGCAGCATCACCTGCGTTCAAAAAAATCGTGGAACCAGGCCAGCATCAATTTTGTTCATCTTCTTCCCCCACCTTTTGTGGCTCAAGAGATGTCTTGGTGGTGCCAAAGGACAACGTCTGAAGGAGGCGATTGCGATGTTGGGGTGAAGCCTGACATTTGGACAAGGACTGCTACACCTTAGTTATACCCACCTTAGGCTTTCACTTTCTGAATAAACATGGCAGCTCCACAACTGGACGTTCCTGGCTCTGAGGTCCAGCCTACCCCCAAAAAATCATCAAATCTGTCAGTTACAAATTGCATCTTGGAAAAAAAAGGGAGGATTCAATGTTTTTTCATTAAAAGCGGGATTTTAAACAATATTTTTCAGGACTCAGGTTCAGACACTTGTGAGAGGAACTTTCAAGGCTTGTGTCAACGACATGATGTGAGGCGAAGCTTGGGAACTTCCAGCCTCAGCAACGTGCGACGTGCATCGGGACCCGTCATCCACATGTCATCCAGGAGCCCAAACTGAAGGGCTTCCACTTGGTGATGCTGCAGGAGAAGACATGGGATATGGACCTGCAAAAGCTTCCAATCTGTTTGGAACTCTGCCATCTCCAAATGTATTCGATGAATTTGCTGCACTAATAGCCTTCAGATGCAGATGGTGAAGATGCAGCATCCTGAGCACAAACTTTTCTGAAAGCATGTGTCAGTTCTCAAAAAAATCGTGGTTTGGTCTTTGTTGGCATCTTTGGGAAACCCTGGCCTTTGCCAACTTGTGAGGCGGAGCGGCGCTCTTCACCTATCGGCTAACGGGATCAACTCGCCGCAAAACTCCGAAACTCTCGAAGTCGGCAGTCGGCGCAACTCGTGGCCTCGATCCACTTGCCACGGATTCGATGATGTTCGTACCTGTACCCGAAGCCAAGCTCAGCTCTCACGCTCGGTAGGAACCCCAAAAAATTGCTTCGATCGAAGTGGGTTGCCTTTTTTGGAGAGTTTTGGGAGCCAAATCAAAAGAAGCTCTGAAAAAAAAAGGAATCATTGGCTGAGCAAAATCAGAAAAGCTCTGGTGATATCCAACAGGACATGCAGAACCCCTGAGAACCGCCAGGAAAAGCTCAAAGCTCAAAAACCATGAAACGACGCGTTTCGGCTCACTGTTCCAGAGCAAAGGCAGCGGAGGCTGCACCCTCTTGACCAGGCAAAAAGCAAACAAAGCCAAAGCCACGAGAGCGATTTGTGGCAGGATCTATCCTGGCAAGGAGTGGAAGCTACCAAATGTCGTTTCTTCACCAGCGAGCAGCATCTTGCAAGTCGGAACAAACATGTTCAGCTGAATCCATTTATGTTTTGATCAAAAAGTATGACACTTTGAGCACAACATGCAAGGGAGACATCACCACTGCATCAGACACGGTACCAAAGGCCTGACAGCCAATTCTGTTTTTCATGTGTCACCTTGAAGGCTAGAAAGCATCTTCTTGTTGCCCCATCTTACAATGTGACACCCATCATCCATGCTTACCTTCGGATCCCCTTTCATTCCCAGACTTCTCCAGGTATTTCCTTGCCTCAAAATGTTCACGCAACTCAGCAGCCGTCGTGTTTTGTGGTAGACCACCAACAAAGAGCTTGTTCGTTCCAGGCCTGGCCCAGTGTCCAACTACCACTTTGAACCCCCCAGGGCATTGTCGCTTGCATTCAAACCGCAAAAGAGCCAGCAGGACACGGCCCTCTTCACATCGACTTGTCTACCCCCGATCTGACAGGAATTGCAGGTAAGAATCAGCAAATCTTCAGCAATAAGTCATGTACCCTCTGTTAAACTAACATATCTGGCTGGAATATCCCCATCTTCAAATAGGAAACACATCTTCATTCAGGGTCCATTTTCCAGCCAGCGATTTTTTAACTTACCGGAGCTGGTCCTAAGTCCCCCACCTGATGACAGTCATTCAGCGCTCCTTGTGCACCTTGAGCCTGGTACAAGGCGTTATGGGATCACTGGCGATCCATTTTTTTGCCGGGTTTTAAAAGGTGAACAAATCTGGCAAAACCCAAGTTGCTGGCAATGGTATGGTCCAGTCATAGCAATGGTATGGTCGCTGATATTGAAGTGTGACACACTTTTTGGAACCAAAAAACTGCGACCATAATGGAATCGTTTAAAAACACAGATTCCGGCCTCCGAGAAGGTTACATAGCCAAAGCCACGGGAGCGTCCATCTGGCCAACGCCTTACAATCGGATCATGTCACAGGACGACATGGCGGGATTCAAAACTATCCGTCTGATTCTGATGTTCTGACATGAATTGTGCTTAAGATAGTCCGTTTCTGCCACTTTGAGAGTCTCGCAAAACAACTGCATCAACTATCCCTCCGTATTTCACCTGGCAAGTGTTCTGGTCAGAAGCCACAATCAAGATCTAAAATCCGTGCTTGACTATTTCTCTTGCTTGGAGGACGTTCCGGTCATCTATGCCTTCGTACGTTTTACATGAACTTCAAGTGCCTGTTTCTCCTCTTTTTCCAGGCATCCTGTAGACACTCTAGATGCTTGTTCAAAGAAGTAGGATCCAATCATGCAAGGAAAGCGAAGTAGTCACGGAGGTGTTGCGTGGTCGTCCTGAGTCATTCAATATGACTTTGGGAGAAAGGTATCACATCCAATCATTCACCAGCTTCACTTCAAGCTGCAGACTTGTGGGCAAGGCCACCAATAAAAATCTTTCTGGGATGGCATTGGTCCTGTGAAAAGCTGACTTTCAGATTCACCAGACTCTAGCATTTATCACAGTAAGACATCGGCCGTCGAACTGCTCCTCCTGTGTTGCACAATCAGTGGCTGCACGGCGTCGCTGGGCACGGCTATTCTGACTCCTGCTTGCAGACTGACCCTAAACATCATCTGATCCTCTGATCCAAAGTATGTTTAGGGACCTTACAGGATGAGGAACCTGCCAAAAAACTTGGGAGAAAACACTTCCTATGCAACAAGACTCCTGGAATTTTTGGCAGCAGCCACTGGCAGTTGCGGCTTGCCATCGCAACTCAGACCTTAGGGATCTCCCAAGTTCTTCGGGGTGTGATTTCACTCATGGGTGAAAACCCTGTTTTTGCTGGGAATCCTCTGAGGTATCAAACCCTCGACTTTGGAGTTGGTGACCTTTCCCGGGCAAATAGGCGCACAGGAGCCAGCCTTGGAATATCCCCAAAAACACGCCAACCAAAACGAGTTGGTGTGTTTTTTTTTCTCGAATGAAAACCAAGGCCCCGCGCATTCTCCATGATCAAATTACAACTAATGAAACCTCAGTCCTCTCAACTGTTGACATTCACAAAAAAAAATTGAATGTCAACAATCCAATGAAACAACTAACCGACCCAAAACCAGCTGGTCCTGGAACAATCAGCCACAGTGATGCGCCTCAGTGTTGCTGGCAGCAGAAACACTCAAGAAAACCTGGCGAATCCGCGCCGCACATGTATGTGTATAAATAGCCTTTCACGCTCCATTTTCCTTCCATATCAAAAGCTGGATACACATGATGCAAGTTCAGCATCAGGATGAAACAACTCACAGATGAGTAAGGGAGGGCCCAGGGTGGGCGACTTGAGAGGGAAATTTCACATTCAAGGCTAGTTTGTCAGCCTTTCACGCTCCATTTTCCTTCCATATCAAAAGCTGGATACACATGATGCAAGTTCAGCATCAGGATGAAACAACTCCCGATTCTCCCGCAACCTCCAAGGCGCTTCTCATCTGGGATGTTTGAAAAGGACATGCCAAGCTCTAAAATCTACATTGCAGGAACGTAACGTGACAGCCTCTGAAACCACGTCAGGAAAAGCTCGAGCAAAAACCATAACTTTTGATTTCACAGAGGCGGGCAGGTGATTGAGATATTGCAGAGATGACACCTCTTGGATATAAAGATCCATGACTTTCTGCGATACCCATCGGCCTCTTCTCCGTACCAATTCACCTGACTCTGTTGATTGTAAAATCCAAGTGGCTCCTCCTGCACGAAGGCTACCCAAATCTAAAGGTTTCAAGCCGCCCTGTCTTTCCACAGGCAGATCCAGAGCACGAAGCACGTCCTTAAACCTCAATCTCATAGTTTGACCAGAAAAAGGCCATAGCCGTTGCGATTCCTCCATGCCACCATAAGCAAGTTCAGCTACCTCTAACAAATCAGGAATGTCCAGACGAGCCGCCTGATGTCTCGCCGCACTGAAACGAGTCTTCGGTTCAGTTATGGACAGGATCCCAAAACTGATGGTTTCTTCTAAGTCTGAAGGCAACGTCAGCTGTCTTTTCACCGCTGAAATCAATTCGCCTGGTCTCAGCAAGGCACCCCACATCAAAGCGATAGCTCCAGCCAGGGGGACCCAACCCCACATTAAGCAGACTGCGATCATAGCCATGACCACCTGAAAGGGGGCTGCTATGTGATGGACATTGGGCTCCATTTTTGACCAGTTGAAGGCCAAATCCCATGGAGCCTGCAGGTTACGTCGTAAGGCTGGCTTCAAAGAAGTGAGCGCGTTGATGGTCTCGACAAAATGGTTCATGGGACGCCCCCAACTGTAAGTCGTCCTACCGTACCTGCATAGGCATAAATTGATTTCCTCCAGGAAAGAATAAACATCCGAAAGCCAAACGTTGATTTCCAGACCTTCAGAAAAACACCACTGATAGAACCCCTCCAGCAGCTTGTTTCGTTGAGCAGCTGTGACTTCTAAAACTATCCGGCCCTCTGGGAGTGGTCCTTGTTCGTTTCTGAAACTAATCCTCGAAATGTCAGCTTGATTCCTGGGTCCATTCACCATGGCTAAAACGCCCCGGGGACTACAAACTAAGACCAACGGAAGGACAAGACGACGAGGGAGAAGACAGAGAAGAAAAATCCAAGGAGAGCTCACCACCAGTGGGATGGAGAAAGTCAAAGCAGCGAGGAACGTGGCCAATATAGCTAGCAACGGCCAGAGAAGTATGGACAGCTTCGAGCAGAGCCGAGAAGTCCAAGGCCCTTCACCGGGAAAACCCAAAGTCTGGTCGAATCCAATAAAGCGAGGCTTGTAGCGACGATGAGGTAAGTCAAGGTAGGCTGGCAGAGCACAGAAGGAAGATAGCCTCAAGGTAAGTCGAATCCAATTGGAAGCCCACCTGCGGGTGGGGGGAAGCAGAGCCAAGTCCAAGAAGGAATCACGATCCCAAAGTCCAAAGCCATAGGAAGGGAGTCTGATAGGAACCATGCGAGTAGGATCATCTGATACGTTCAGCCTGGTGGGCACGTAGGGAGTGCAAAGATAAAGACCACCTGCCACCAACAAACTCGAAATCCTCCTCAGAACTGACGACAAAGCTTTAGAAGAGCTCCTCCCTTTTGCCACCGCACACCGCGTGACGTTGGAGTCGACCAAAGATACCAAGCGCATATCATCTAGGTCATTCTTTACCAAGTACTCAACCAGCCTTTCCACAGACTTCATTTCTAGTAGGTTGATGTGAGACTCATTCTTGAAGGCCCAGTCGACAACTACCTCCCAATCCAGAGAATTTGCCATATGATTGACTGCCTGGTTTTCTAAGCCATCAACCTTGATGTCCTCCTCCTCTTCTCGTCTGTGCTTAGCCAAAATGGCGTCTTTGAAGTCCAAAGCCAGGGCATCCGCCAATGCCGGGACATAGGTGGCCGAAGCTTTAGTCAGAGCCCCCTCAACCTTCACGTGCTTCTGAGTACAACGACATCTCCTCGATGAATGCGAAGGAATTTGAAAGATTTAAGGTGAGGTGACCCAAAAGCGCAGGAGTCGACCCTGGATGCCTTAAAGCCAGGACGGTTCTCGAGATTTTTCCAGGAAGGAAGATTCTTAAGCAACGAAGAGTTTGGTGTTTCGAGGAGCCCAGGTGCTCCAGAGGATTCAGCGGAATCCAAGAGTTGAAAACCACGATGAGCCAAAAGGTTCCCGTCCTTTGTCTGGTGATGGTCAATATTGTGACCAAACGGTCGAGCCTTTGAACGCAAACTTGGCCTTCGCATGATGCTAAAGCTGGCGCACGGCGGCTCCACCATACAAGAGTCCAGATGCCCAGCCAAAAGCATGTACGTCAACCACTCCAGGATGTGGACGTACTTGAGGTCAAATTCCTCCGAGTCATACAACTCGAGCGGAGGTCCGCATGTCACTCCAAGTGCTGACAGAGATGCTGTAACGACTGCGGCACCTGCGAACACCTCTATAAAGTGAAAGCGACATGCTAAGGCTCTCGTGGGTCTGGCTGGAAAGAAAGAGCCATCATCCAACTCATCCTCAATCTCACCTAGGTCCCGTAGGATCTTCTCCTCAGGCCGCAAAAGCCTAGTGTAGGAACCCTTCGACTTGCAGACCCGAGAGATGACTTCTTGAAGGTCTTCACTGAGGGGAGCTCTGCAAACCGCACCTCGACTCTCCGAGGCGTCTGTGGCATAGATGTAGTCACCAAAACCGGCCGACAGGTTCGCCTGAAAGAGCGGAACCAATACAGCAGCCAGAACAAACTCCTCGGCAGTTGATCTTGGTAAAGGAATCAATCTGGGATGATTCGGGTTGAAAGAGTCCAAGTCGACCACGTGGTGCACCTCATTGAAAAGGCCCATGAAACACCGTCTAAACATGGCCATTGAAGTCCAACCTCCCAGCAATGACAGATGCAACGAGTCAGAAATAGCTGGGAGCTGGCAGGCTTGCAGCGTTATCCAACTCATGCCATACCTCTTCTCTGGTGGTGAGCCCAGACCGACGATGCCATGATCCATGGCGAACCTCTCCCCATTGATGAAGCCACCGATGACCCTACCGGATGAAGAACCTCTGATGTCTTTATCAGGGGACCCCTGCAACCTCTCTAAGTTGTACGCAGCTTGCGCCTTGTCAAAGTCCAGAACATCAGGGGTCACCAACAATGATCTGGGGGTCACGGCCACACTGAAAAAATCATCTATGACCAGTCCTTGAAGGCACTTTGGATGGAGCCAGGGTCTGGTACCAAGCAAGATCTTCTCATCGGATAAAAGTCCATGGTTGCGTAGTAGCTGCTGATGAGCAGCGCACGCCACTTCTACTCCGGCATGATCTCCTTGAAGCACTGAGTTGAATGCTATGAACACTCGACTGTCAGACTCCGGGGCCCTCAAAGCTTGTCCTCCTCCTAGTCCATCTCCAACAAGCTGCCGATCGCGGGAATGCTTCTGCCGAAGGGATCTCTGAAGGAGATAGGTGTTCAATCCATTGGTACCTTCAAGAAGCTTGGGATCAAGACCTGGTCCAAGAGTGTTAGTCACGGCTTTGGCTGGAGTGACTCGTAGTTGGTGGTAAAAGTCACGCCTGTCCGTGATGCTCAGTGTGATCTTCTCCAACTTCCTATCAAGACGGAGTTCGGCGAGGTCTGATGCAGCAGGTAGGCTCCGTGATGGGCCTTCTACTTTGCCCTCGGCAAAGTTCCGCCCTCTCTTGTCTCCTATTTGCCTATCCCTCTCAGTGTCCTTCATGGCCCCAAAGATGCGCACCTGCTCCTCCGGGAAGTAAGTGGGGATGTCAAAGGAGTGAACGAAGAGGAGGTTCTGCTTGTCCCACAACAGAGCTAGCTCAGCCAATTCTTCCTGAGTCTCGGTCATCTTTGGGTAAGAGCCTGCTGGGGGCCGAAGTCCATTGGCCAGAACTGCGGGCTCACGATAGGGAACACAAAGTTGGTCAGGTAGGAGAGAAGTAACATCCCAATGACCAGTACCAGAAATCCGAATCCTTGTGGGATCCATCTTGTGATAGGGCTCCAACTGAGGATAGACGCTGTTGTCTATCGGAACTTCCAAGCCTGCAAAATCTCGAGAGTAGGGATTAGAACTCATGCCTGTCGTGGTGATGGACTGACATAGTTCACCCAACCTTGCATCCAATTCATGAAAACGACGACCAGCACGAACCAACTGAAAGGCAGGGAACTGGCCATCCGACAGTAAAAAAGCCCAGAGGCGTCTGTGGATGCTGCGGTGCACAGACGTCATAGTTCTGCAGGTCCATTGAAGGTCATTGAAGTTGCCACCACTGTGCCAAAAGTTGAGAGCCATCAACATTACGTGTAGAGCTCTTCTTCGGTGGATAGATCTCCGTTTGGAAGCAGACAGACCATTGAGCTTCATCCCAAACGGGTTGCCAGGAGGTACCGGGATGGGGAAGACTGTCGGTAGCCTACCGGGAGGTAAGCGATACTGGAAGGAAGCCCGAAGGTAGGCAGCAAATCTGGTTTTAGAACGAAGGCACATCACGCCAAGCATAGCACACCAGTAGTTGTGGTTCAGCATGACATTGAGGCGCCTAGAAGGAGAGCCCTTCGCATGCAATGAGTGCTGTAGAGGAACCACATCGGGACCCTCATTCTTGAATTCTTCGTGGTGCTGCGGCTGAAGATCATCATCCCCAGCTGCTTCGGTCATGCTCCATCTGCTTTTGCTTTTGCCTTTGGTTTCCTGGGAAACCTCGGCCTCCTCCTTGGACTGGGGTCCTGATCCTCTGCATCTTCGTTGGTGCTCCGACTCTTCTTTGAGATATCCTGCTTTTTGGAACTCAGGACTTCCATCTCCTTCAAAAACGCGACCGCCACCGTGGACCATTGAGGAGGGACTAGGCCCCCAAAACTCCTCTGGTGCATAGCGATAGTCTGGTGCCGGTCGAGGAACACTTGAAGTGGCAGATCTGCGGCTAGGCTGAGGAGATAGCCTAGACCCCATTCTCCATTGTCGATAGCACACTGTTCGATGGATGCTACTGCAAGAGCCAGATGCTCTTTCATCAGACGGTCTTCTCCTCGAGCTCCTGCGTCGATTGCATAGCTGAGCATCCAAAGCACGATCCCCAACGTTCTTTGAGTTCTGAAGCCCCCATGTCGCTCCAAATATGCGGCCAGGGATGGTGGGTTCTTCTGGATATCCTCCTCTGTCTTTGGGGCCACCATGCTTGGGTTCATCTTTCTGAAGAGTTGCTGCTGGAATTGAAGGAAAAAGGTGGACGACCCCGACGAGAGGTCGGCCAACAGTTTCTCCCTGCGAAGAAGTCCACGGGTGCTGGTAGAGGTGGAAGAGGAAGAAGAAGAACCAAAATCCAAAAGGGGATCCCCTCCACCAGCAGTCAAGTGCGCAACAAGCGCAGTCAAGGCGGAACTCTGCTGACTGAGGGTCATCAACATGTGATCCTGCGGGGGATCGAAGGTGGTGTAGGGCTCGTCCTCGTACATAGTCGGTCCAGCCTTTGGTATCACAGGGGAAGCCTTCGGGACACCGGACCTCTGACGTGGTGGAGGAGAAAGTAGAGCAGCAGCCTTTGCCACCGGGTCGCCGCCTGCATTGCGAGCAAGAGCATCTGATAGCCTCGGCATCTTTGGGGTAGGAAGCATGAAACCAACGGAGGGCTCGGCGACAGGACTTGCAGCAGCTGCCAATGTAGGTTGCTGTTTGGGAGCATTCTGAACTGAAAGCAGTTGCACCTGAGCTGTCAAGGCCTCGACGCGTTCCAGGAGAGCTGCAGTGGATACACGGCGACCTGGAGCCTTCTTTGGAGGCCCACCGTTTGCTATATCCGGCTCCTCTCGAGCCGAATAAAAAGCTGCCCGTGGACCTTGATGAGCCGAAGAAGCCCACTCCCTCACCTTCTCCAAGATGCCGTCCAGCGATGGTAGGGCATAGATGTCCTCGCTGCTATAGGGAACAATGGCATCCATAGAATCAGACTCGGGGTTGTACTCCCGGAGGTAGATCAGCATCTCATCCTTGAGGTCGACCACGTAAAACTTGCAAGTCTTCTCCATCTCCACCAGAGAGCCATCTTCCGCCTCGGATGTGAGCGTGGACTCAAACAGCTTGTTGGGCCCCACATCTCCATCAGCATCATCAGCCAGACCATCCAAGAGAACCTGCTGGTCGAACGCTTCATACGGAACAGCAACCAGGAAGCCACCATCTCGAACCATAAGAGGAATGGCCAACACCTCAACATCTGCTTGTGATTCACTTAGCTCAGCAGCCAACCCGAGCACAAGCAACCCAGGTCGGCCACGGACCGCCAATCTCAAATCTCGTTTTTCCATCTCCACTGTGAAGGGGGGTCAATCCCTGCTCCACTGCAAAAGATGAAAACTTCAGACCAGTTCTCCAACTGCTGTACGATGATGTTCGACTGGGTGCTTTTGCCAACGAACTGATTCACGTCCTCCTCAGACAAAAACAGAGCAGGTTCAGGCCAGGATCCACCACGAAGCACCAACCAATGCCGTGTCTGGTCAGGGACGTAGGGAGCAGGCAAAGAGGAATGAGGGATGACACAGTCCAGAGACGCCTTTGCCCAAAAACCAGCGACAAAGATAGGCCTCACTCGTAGTTCCTTCTCCTCCTTAGTGGTAAGATGAGAAATGTGATCACCCAAGCTCAACAGGAAACCAGGGGTCTCAGGAGGTCCGTCTTCAATACCTCGAAATCGCAAGAACAGCTTCAAGTTCTCGTTCTCCGTGATCCAAGATTGAGGCACTGGGTAAGGTACCACGTCCCAACGACGAGAACTGGCAAGCCTTTCGAGAACCCTGGCGAGACGAGCAGCGGATTCAGAGAGATCCAGGACAGCTTCGGAAAGCTGGAGGAAATCGGATTCAGAAATCCGGATAGAGGGCTCACTCATCCAAGTAACCAGCAAGGCGCCGGCGACGAGGGTAGGGCTGAGGAGGCTGGGATTGAGATGATGAAGGCTGGTGAGGTAAATCAGGCCGAAGGCGAACAAAAGTCCAGGCTAAGTAGGTGGCCAGGAAAAGTCCAAGAACAATGCCAGAGGAAAGACCAGCAATGAAGGCAGGGACCACTGACGGTGAGCAGTGCAGAGGGCAGGTCAGACTCAGAGAGAGATCACGGACAAGACCGAAGTAGGACACCACTGACTGAAACACACTCATCGACTTGAGAGGGAAATTTCACATTCAAGGCTAGTTTGTCATATGCTACTATATTGTAACATCTTATGATATCTGATATCTTATGATTTATGTATAATTGTACAATAACAAAAATGCCCCGCATCTCTAGATGAGTGGTTCGTGCACCAGTTCCACGGCTGAGATGTTGGCCTTTATGGTCGCAACGGGCTTGAGGCTCTGAGGCAACGCAGGGTCAGCGTGCCGAAATGCTGAGGCCATTTTGGAGAAATGATATGCCAAGACCCTGAAGGAATCCACACAAGAAAATGCCACGCATTTTTTGCATGTCCCAACAATTTTGATTACAATCGCGATATTAAGGATCTGTAAGAGAAGACAATGCACCATTGAATGAATGCAACAACCAAGTGCACCAAGCATGACTTTGTTTGATCCACATGGACGAGAGCCAACTGGTAACCACAATGACTCCAATGGCATCCGCTTTGGGTCGCTGGTCACCGAGCTTTAGCTCCCATACAGGTGAAACTGTTGCTCCCGAGGACAAACGCGGTGCGGTACAACGTGGCCGGGCGCCACTTGTTTTTGGCCACAAATCATGCATCGCTGTCGAACTTGAACATCTCCTGGAACAACAACAGAATTTCCAAAGCCAGAATGTCCCGACCCAACACCGAAATTCTATCAAACTATATCAAACTTAATTGTTTTACCTCGAGTGATATCCATCCATCTCCCTCCAGTTTCACAAACGACTGACAGGAATTAATGAATCAAAGGAGAGCAATATGGATTTTGCTGCTTGTACCTGAGATAGCACGGCAGTGTGTTCGCACGGCGTTTGAAATCATAGTGATCTCAACGCTTTCTGCACAACTTGTCTCTGGCAAAGCACCATGGCCAGACCAGATTCATAAATTGCTGAGGAACTGAAGGAGCAAAGGATGAGAAATAGACAATTCAATCAAAACGGTAATGATACAATGATGTGGTTTGCAAGTGCTACAAACCTACACCCATGATTTCCAAAATGTCGCTCCTGGCACACATCTGGTGGCAACAATGACAATACTGTCTCTTCAGTTTCAATGCCCGCAATCTTGAGGCCTTTACCTGCCAAATGCGCCATTCAAGGGGGTCATTTTGAATCAACTAAATGAAAACTGTCATTCACAATCATTTCCAAACCAACAAAAAAAAAAGGTTTTGAAAATAAAATTCACTGGATGTCGCAAAATTCCCATTTTGAATATCATTCCCCACACCTTCAAGACGATATTGCCGTGCGAAGAAAGGTGCATTGACCTGGCCACTGATCGTTGCGAAACGACCTGCGACGACTCAACGACCTGCGACCTGCGCGGAGCGTTCCGAGCCTTGTGCGAGGCCTTGACGGGTTGATCCCAGGGCTGCCCACGTTGGTAGAACAACTTGCCCTGACAAGTCAGTGAAGGAGCGAGGAATTAGGTGCCAAATTAGAGAACCAAAAAACAATAAGCCCAGGTGTTATCCCCAACAGCGTTTGGGGAACAATGCAAGCAAAGACAATCTGCGCGCACGTCTTTTCCAATTCTTGGGGAAGTAAGTTGATGTTTTGAAATATTCGCTGTTATTACGTCAGAATTACAGGGGATGACGGCTACGTGTTTCACAAATGTTATCCGAAAATTAAATTTCCCGAAACCCTTCCAGAACCTGAATCAGAACCTTCCAAACTGACCGGATACTGCCCAAAACATTCTCCATAATCTACACGGCCAACACGAAGCTACGTACGCACAGGATTGCACCTTTCATCTGTCACTACCACTACTCACACTAGTACTAGTGCTGGTACCAGTGCGACTGCTACTGCTACTGGTTCACCAAGGGAACCGTCCCGGAACCCTGTCCCCCTGTCCGCAACCAGATCGGTTTCAATACGTTCTGGAACCGCCCCGTCTAGAACCTTGCCTGGACCCCCGGAACCCACCCGGAACCTCCTTGGAACATTGCCCCGGAACCTTGGAGCCTTGCCCGGAACTTGAAACCCTGCCCAGAACCTTCCCGGAACACTGCCCCGGAACCTGCCCCGACCTTCCCGGAACCCTGTCCCGGAACATTGCCCCGGAACCTGCCCCAGAACCTTCCCGGAACCCGTGGTTCGGAAGCCGCACCGGCACCGCCCCGGAACCTATATTGGCTAAGACCTCATAGCTAAAGCTGTTGGGGAAAAAAAACATGTGTACCATTGGACAACAGGTGAGTTTGTTTATCCAAACAAATCCAAAAAGATTGAAAGTCGCTAGACCTTCAGTGTCGAGGCAAGTTGCCTTTAACAGGGAAAGGCAACTTTTCCAAGAATGCATGCACCAAACAATCTTTTCTATGCAGTCCTATCTATCACCCCAGTTTAGACCTCGATGAACTTGTTGTAGGCAAAAAAGCTGCTCCAATTCTCCTGCAGCGATGCATGGACCCCAAACCTGGGTCTACCAAAACGAAATATTACTGCCCTGTCTTGGAGAAGGTTGACATGCAACTTTTTCTTGTGAAAGCGAATGATTTGTGACGTACTTGCCAGGACAATACAGAAAATCCAAAACCAGCACCAAATTTTGGTTGGCTAGTTCTTAACTTGTTTGTTGGGGTCTAGCTTCTGTTGGTATCATTTTTGCATATCATTTCTGTGTCCCTTGCACTATGGCATCCTGCCAAACAAGGTAGAGCAGCATTCGCCGACAGCCATCTGCTGTCTTTTCATCGATAAAGGCTCGTCCAGCATCATCAACCCCAAACTCAAAGGGATCCTCCTTAGCGCCAAGCTTGCCGGAAAAAAAAATGCCAACTTAGTTGCTATTTACTAACCCAATACTGACCCACTGTCCCTTTTTTCGTTGTTTTTCGCTTGCAAGTGTCTTTGCTTCCCTTGAACTTGTCCGCTAATGGCTGATATAGCGCCCTTGACTTTGAGGTCGCATTTCGGTGAGGGCCCTCGCAATGTTCAGAATCAGAAACTTTGACAAAATACCTTGAGATCTTCAAGAAACTCAGAATCAAAAGAAAATTCTTTGCGCCCGAAGACTTCCTGTTTTGTGACTTTAGTGCTGAACTGGAACAGTTCCACCACCAGCCTCTTTGTGAAGATTCAACGTATTTGGATCGAGTTTGTTTGGAAGATCGGCCTTGCACAGTGACCCAGTGCCAATCATCATCTCTGAAAAATTTCCATGGCAGTCCGAAGGCCTGCGGCTTTGTCCACCAGAATTCAATACCAGTTTTCACCTGAAAGTCACGACAGGCAAACCCACGATTTTTCACCCCGATTAAACTCCGATTGCAGTGGAAACTCTCCTAAATTCCCCATCACCTGCGTGAACATCACAGCTTGCATCCCACAAATGCTGTTCGGACATGCGCCTGAAAACACACGAGGCGAAGGTTCAAAGAAATTTGGAAAAGGGGGTTGTTGAATGTATTTTGGTTGTGATGTTTGCGATTTCTGACTGTAGCATTTCTCCTCCGTTCTATTCCATGAACAATTGCTCTGCCTGCCACGAGTAGGAGCGGAGTGCATAGCTCACCAGTCTCTTTTATCACGGAAACGTCCTGTCACAAAGCGGCTTGGCTATTGCCAGCAACGATTTCGGATGAACATGGTTGGAAAGACTGCAAATTGCAATGGCCAAGAGAAACAGAAATCTGCCCGCACCGGTAGGCAGGTGCAAAAAAGGCAGCACTAACAACAGGTAAATCTGTTTGAATATCCAAGCTCCAGGTCTTGGTGAGTTACTGTATGAGAGCTCACGTTACCAACATACCACAAACACCGAAGGCCAGGGAAGTTACCAAAATGCAGAACCAGTCAGAACTCTCTATCTATCCTCCGTTTTGGAAATGATCTGTGATGGTTTACTGTAGGTACCCAGTACCGTACTGGATGTCTTCTCTATATCCTAAAACCCATATCAGTAAAGCGCAAGAATTGGATATCTCCCCACCCTATCATAATCCTTGATCCACAAGATGTGAAAGGATGCAAAGGGATTGTCAAGTCACGTGAGTGGGTAGTTAAAGTCTCACCGGTAGTCCAACCTACAAATTTCATCCACAAAATGCACACATGCTAGGCAGCTGGGATGGAGGAATCGGTGACTATTTTTGTCCAGGTATTCTTGTTTGCTTGCATCATGTTCACCAGTGGGGGGGCGGCCTGAATATATGATTAGTAAAGACATACAAACAAAATTCCAGAAAGTGACAAAAACAAAAAACAAACAATAGACCATAAAACAACACTCTCTCAACACAAAACCGTCCACCTTGTTCTTGCCATCAACAATGACTTTGAGGATATCTTCAAGCCACGGAAAGTGAGAAATTCGATTCTGGTTCCTGCAAAGGAAGGCAACTCAGCGAATGATGTCCACATCAAAACATCAAAATTACTTCAGTTCAATGGGCAGCCCATCATTTTTGGAGGTCAAAGAACAGAACCTTGAAACAAGAAGCCACCCAGCTATTCCCAACCCTGACCTGGCTGGAAAATGCTTGTTCGTTGACAAGCGAGCCCTTTCAGCTCGGACAGCATTAAAACCTCAGCGAAGAAACAACAAAATGCACTCCGAAAATGTCACCCGTTGATACCACTTGAAGCAGGAGACAGGTCCATCGCAGCTTTTTCCATACATCGCCACTTGCAGAGCACCAGGCCATGAACTCCTTTTGCGACACTTTGCAAGCGGTGCACTTTGAATCACTGATGCATATGATGCAATGTATGGGTGAGGAGGATGATCATGAATATATGTCCTAAACTCCTAAACTAAAATCATCAGATGGCAAATGCCGTTCTCAAGATTCGCCTTGGACTACTGACACAAAGGCACCTCCAGTTGAATCAAACCATCGCCATTAGTATCAATGCGTTGCAATAGCTCTTCAAGTCGCTCACCTGCAGCGAGCAACTTCTTCAGGATACCCTGACCCTCAAACCGAATGAGTTCTGCGATTGAACCTCAACATGAGAAGCAAATTTGCCCCATACCCCAAAAGAGGTACCTCTGCTATCAGCTGGATCTGACAGCTGTTGCAACACGGCGAGCAACTCCTCGGGGCTGACGCTGTCGTCCCTGGCAACTGCATTCAACATCTTCAAAAAATCGAGAAAGTGAGTCGCTCCCAGGCCTGTTCGCATCAAATTTCCGGAACAGGTGCAAAACATCATCCTCCTCACTGAAGGGAAGTGCAAGACATCGCTCAACCGCTCAGGTGATAAAGATACGCAACCATTGCAATTCGGTTTGCTCACTTCAAGGTTCACCCACCTTGAAGGAGACACTCGTCACACTTCGGTCAAGTTTTGCATCATCACCAACCTTTCACCAAGAAAGTGCAACTGGAATCATGCAAATCAACAAATGGATCTTGAGCTATGTTCAAATCTTTCAGCCTTGCTGGACTCCAGGGAAGACTGCCGTTGCCAGCTTGATGTGCTCTGCGCGGCAATCTTGGAGCTTTGGCCAGTGTTGTACTCATCGACATTCTCCAAACCTCATAGTGCAGTCAAGATAACCAATTAGATTAACATACCACACTGACAACAAAAGTTCAGCGTGCACAATTGGAATAAGCTGGCCTTGTAAAACTGTTTCCTTTGCCTGACGGGTGCAAGAAGACTCGAGTCTCATGCGCTAAGCAACAGAATTGGAGAAAACATTTTACATTGAAAGCTGAGCCGTTTCCAACTGCATTTGACGGGCCTGATTTGGGTTCCATTCTTCTGTGCCACTTTGTTTTGAATCCCTGCAACAAACGCCACCCATTGCCAAGGAACAAAAATTGCAAGTGCTGCACCAATATCATTTTGTGTATTACTCTTTATTGTTCAAGTTCATTCAACAGTGATGTGTTTGTCAATGAATGTCATGTCGATTTTGCATTTGTTGAATTCGTCAGGAGACGACCTGATCCTATGGTTTGTTCTGTTGTCAATCCACGCCCCGCCCCTACCCCCTTGCAAGCCAAATCCGTGTATGAAAAAACACACACGAATGCTGAATGCAAAAAAACAAAACACAGCACTCTGTTGTTCCGTCTCGTGTTTCTCCTTGATGATTGCAAAAGGAAAAAAATCAAACATCACCACGTGAAAAGACATGTAGTAGTAGCACTAGCGATAATAATACTTCAAGTACCACAATCACGAATGGCCATACAACTGTGAAGAAGAAACCAAATTAAATGAAAATACACATAATAAACGAACATCAGGTTTAATTCAATTTTTCAATCTATCATTAAAAATTGAAAATTCAATTAATAATACAAATACAAATAATGAAAATTATCTCATCAAGCTCTGTCTGAAAAGTTTGATTTGATTTGATCTTAACAATTTCAATTGATTTTTTGCCAAAATGATTAAACTCAAAGGATGATGAAGGAAATGTCGAAGGTAATAGTAATAATTCAAATGAAAATAAAATAGATAATAATAATAATAATGGAGTAGCAGCAGTAGTCGCAGTTCCCGTAGCAGAAGTAGAATTATTAGTTATCGTAGTATTCGTAGTAGTCGTAGTCGTAGTCGTAGTAGTCGTAGCAGTCGCAGTCGAAGTAGTCGTAGTAGTCGTAATACTCGTGGTAGTAGTCGTCGTCGTCGTCGTCGTTGTCGTCGTCGTCGTCGGCGTCGACGTCGTCGTCGTCGTGGTCGTCGTCGTCGTCGTCGTGGTCGTCGTCGTCGTCGTCGTGGTCGTCGTCGTCGTCGTCGTTGTCGTTGTCGTCGTCGTCGTATAGGAGTCGTAGTAGTCCTCCTAGTAGCAGTAGTAGTAGTAGTAGTAGTAGTAGCAGCAGCAGCAGCAGTAGTAGCAGTAGTAGTAGTAGCAGCAGCAGCAAGCAGTAGTAGCAGTAGTAGTAGTAGTAGAAGAAAAAGAAATGGTACTAGTCATAAGGGTTACAATAGCAGGAAAGAAAAATTTCAACATGGTACGATCAAAACAATAGTGATAATATTTAAAAAAAGCTTCAGTAGGTTGTGAAAGCGTAAAGTTGCAATAGTTACACTAGTTGAAGAAATGTTTACAATAGCAACAATAATGACTTTTTTTAAACATGAGAATAGTTATACAGTAGTTATAGTAGTCCCAGCAATCATAATGATTAAACATAGTTTTAGTAGTTTTACTAGTTGTAAAAGTTATACTAGTTATAGTCGCCATAGTGGTTAAAGTACCAGTAGTACCGCACGAGGCGGTGGCGGAAGTTTCGAGAAGAGGAAAACTACAGGAGAGATTGGTTGTTGTCAGGCACGGATGTCAGAGCGAAACCACTGACCAACCGACTAACTGGCTAACTGGCTAATTGACTGGCGGACTTGCTAATTTCATTGAATAATTGCCTAAGGGACGAAAAACTTATTCACTGACTGACTGACTGCGGAACTGTCGAGCTTGTGCTGGAGGATGAAAATCAGCAGTACGATAACATGGAAGCTGCCTCGATTGCCAGGACACCAGGTATCTGTTTCGAAGTGTGGTCTGGTGACCATCGGCAAACACGAGGTGGTTGCAAAAAGACGCAGGAAGCGAAAGTCTCCTGACGCAAAGGAGCAAGACGAGCACATCCAACCCATGCACTGGCAGGAGGGGCGCAAAGATAGCTGGACTGTCCCTCTGCAACTCTTTCTTGGGAACTCGGTCAATTGGTGAGTGGAGAGATGTGGCCAGCAAAAGCCAATTTCTACGTCCACTACATCAATATGTGATTATGGTCATTGCGTCTCTATCACATAGAAGCTTTTGAATTCATGCATCTGGCCGCCTTGCCAAACAACAAGCGGTGCCTTCCCCTTCGGACGGTCGACATGCGTGCTCTCGGCGTCGCCAATCTACCGTCCGAGGAACAGGCCATCTTTACCCGCCCCTTGCACTCTCTGGGAGGCTGCATCGTGGTTTGGTTTTTGGTTTGTTTATGTTTTCGCTGTTGCTTACCTTGGTATTTTACATCCAGTGCTTTTGCCACATCTTCACCTAGTCGTAGCGATCTCAAGAGGTGTCACATCTTGTGCTGGTATGACAGCACAGCACGTGTTGCTTGCACAAACAAAAATCGGCTTTCTTACAGAACTTGGTGACATCGAGAAACAATCCCAACGCGAGGAAGCATTCGCCAGAGCCACAGTTGCCTTGACCAGAGCTCAACGCTTTTGTTTTATCATGCGCCCTTTGGACATGAAAGGCCTTATAGGGGCAGCTACAGTGGTAGGGTGCTTACAGCACGGGGCAGGGTTGTGTGACGAGCAATATACTGGAACAAAGCTGGAAGCCTTGCAAGATCTAGAGGGGACGGTGACTTCCTCGAGGCCCTTCGGCCCTCTGCAGCCACAAAAACAGGGGGGTTTCCTCCTGCTGCTCTTGTCGAGATCTATCACGAACCTGGTGCAGTAGCTGCTAGACTGCGACGCCTCCACCTTATCATAGTGGACTTGTGCCATCCGCGGAAAGCGGTCACTAAGACAGAGAAGCATCTTCACCGACAAATGGTGGCCGTACGCGACACTTGGGCAGTTGGTACCACGCCCATTCCCCTTCGGCGCAATGAAGCTTGGAGGTGTCGATATTCGTTTGGCTATAGTTTAGATGAGTCTGACAAACCTGTTTTCCTGATCTGGCCTGAAAGGCCGAAACACAATGGCTTCTGGCTCCTAGATGTGGAGACGGGAAATTACCATGATCTGTGTCAGACTCCAGCATTCAGACTCTGGGACTCGAACATTTCTATGCTGCGTTTGGCCTTGGTTGTTCCAAGAACCTTCGTACCTCATCTGCCCATGCTCTGAACATTGGTGCGCACATTATCAGTGAGGATTGCGCGGTTACCATGGACGTAGCAAGACAGCTGCGGCCTCTCCAACATGGCACCCCTTGCGAAACGCAAGCCAAGAAGAAAGCGAAAACCACTGCCAGTGACGTAGCAATGCAAAATGTCACCGATAGAGAAGTTGACAGCAGCCCCAATGGCTCTGTGGCTCTGATTCGGAAACCTCATCTAGCTCGCAGACTGCCAGCACGGTGGATGCTGAGGATGTTGACACTGATCTTGAAGAACTTAAAGACCATTACTACTCTTCCCCTCGAAAGTTTTCTGCTACCATGGCAGGGTCGCCCTGCCAACAGACATTGCACTCTCAAGGAATTGTTTGCGCAGGAATGGGACTTTAGAAGAGGTAGACAGGGCCTGAAACGATTCCTCTCTCTCCCTTCGACCTGGCCACTCGCCAGGCTGACGTTCCCCATTAGGAATTTGAAGAAGCAAGAGGCATCCATGCGGCAGGAAACCAAATGAATATGCTCTCGAAGCTCGCATCAGTGTCTTTCTTGCGACCATGTCTCTGCTCGGCTGCTCCATCATAGGGGAGACAAGGGAGACAGGCAACTACCAGCCCATTGGGTGGTCTCTGCTGTTCCTTCTCCCGAACTGCTTTGAACCGGCTTGGAAGCATGCAACAGCTCCGTGTAGATGGCCTGCGCCCAGATCTTCTGAGCGAGTAAAGCAGCATTTATTTCGTTGACCAACCCTTTCGCTGGATGAGAAAGGACACGCTAGAAAAGTGCTGTGACAGTTTCAGCAAGATAAATGGCCATGTATTGTCGTAAATGCATGGCCATTCTTTTAACAAAGGGGCCTTGTGTTTCATTACCACAAGTGACAGCCGTTTCGAAACAGTAGGCCTGTATCTACTGACCCACACCAGCCCGAGATTGCTGGCACCCGGGAATTTAGCTTCAAGATCAAGCGATATCAGGTTGACAAAAGCGGGTGCTGTCCCAGTCTGCAATCTGTCCCAGTCTGCAATCACGGGTCAATGTTGATTGGTTCACCTTTGATCGTCAGATTTTACTCCGCTGTTCAGCCTTTTTTTTTGTGCCCATGCCGTGCGCGCTCGAAGCTCAGACGGTCATAATAACGTTTTGTCTTTGATTGGCTATTCCCACATATTGGAGAATAGGCGAGAAGGAAAGCGAGGTGTCTATGGAAACGAAACAAACAACACAAACAAAACACAAACAAAAACACACAACAAAAGTCACCTAGAAAACTAAATGAAACTTTTACTCCGCTGTTCAGCCGACTTTCTGATGTTATTCTCCAGGATGTCTTCATTCAGAAGGCTTCAGTGGCATGGCACAATTGTCCCAGGCTATGGAAGCGGATGAATGGCTTTACAAAGTAAGGGCCAACAGACACATGTGGCCACTACAAATGGCCTCTCATCCAGCTGCAGATCAGCTCCCTACTAAACTATTTAGCAAGGAACGCAGAAGGCTGCAAGCCCGCCATCTTGGAGATCAGACCTAAATGGCACAAAATCAAAGAGCGTATCTGGAGCATTTTGTAGCCCATGCCGTGCGCTCGAGGCTCTGACGTGGAGTTCCGAAAGTGGCGGGTGACTCACAAGTTCAAGGAAGACTGTTACCCAGTCAGATCCATTCAGAGTGCTCATATGGGAAGATCTTTCTCGTTTTCCTGTTTGCTTTTGCGATGACCCTCTCTTTCACTGTCTGAACCGCATTCCTCAGATGTTATCGGTACAAGCTCAAATGGATGACATCACCTTGGATGGAGACAGAATACATGGTGGATACAGGAAGTTATCTAGTGTTATGACGACGTCTGGACTGCTGGATTCGTACTTCTGCCACTGCAGTGTTTCCAACACAATGACATTTAGATCCACGCTGGTGAATAGTGTACGGCGACTCCAAGAATGACTTGCAGTTGTAAATAGTCCAGCCTATGCAACGGCTACTGCGTCTTGGATACAACACGCTTGGCTGCTTACTTTCCTGCCTGTCGAACCTCAAGAACGGCCTAAGATGCATCTTGCCATCAATTTGAATTTCGAACAAGGACATGAAGTTGTCAGATTCATACTATTGGCTCCTTCTCTTCCATTCAGTGTTCGTGCAAGAGCAACTCTCATATTTCTAACTTCCCTATGAGACCTTATGCCCTTTCCAGTGTTGAGTTGGCAGGCTACGGGGTGCATGCCGTTGCGGCCTCTGCCCCTACGTTGGGTCTAACAGTCTTTGGAAGAACAGCTTTTGATGATCAGAGCGCTTGGACGGTGTGCTTCCCTTCTACTTCACTTCGTGAAAGCGAACCGACTCCGTTTCAGAAATTCCAACAACGGCTCCGATCCTTCAGCGCGCCCACGCTTTCGATTGTTGCCAAAAGCACCTGCTTCAATACTTATATTCCTAGTGTTATGCCTTATACTGCCTCGTACTTTGGACTCAGTGCTACTGATCTTAATTACCTTCGCTAACAAGCAGTCAAATTTATCCTTGGCAGACATTGGATCGAAGCAGAAATCTTTCCATACATTCTTCGATACATCAGAGTCTCTGTCCTCCTCGACCCTGCTCTGTCTGCTACAGTTGCCGCCGCTGGTCTATACTTCGTGAAGGCAACAGGTATGAAGATCTATGGATTGAGCACAATGACAGCAGTGGATGCAATCTGAGGCAAAGGGCAATCGTGCGTGATCTACTGCAATTGTGGGTCCCGTACATCCAGCTCTCTGACATAGCAGCTGCCCTTACTGCTCATAAGAATGGGGTGACAGGGCGCCTTGATCGTTTGAAAAAAGTAATATATAATTACAGGCATGGTTCTGGCTGCGAGGACGCAGCTCCGAAAGAAAATTACCAGGGAAGGATGGAGCCAGGGTATCTCCGTTGAGTGGGTGGATCTTGTCGCTGATGCTCCTAAAAAGTGGTGTAATGGGATTGCCAGGTTCACACTGCTCCGTTGGGCAGTCAATCAGGATGATGACGTTTGGCTCACCCTTCGAGGTACGCGCCATAATCGCTTATGTGGTGTTTGTTTGAAGCCTGGTGACACTTTTCCCGGTGGGTTTTACACGGAGGCCATGTGTGAACATTGCCTTGCCGCTCATGAAATCACTCCAATGCAGCAATGCCCCTATGGAGTCCAGTTGCAAGAGGCGCTCAGCGCGTCCTACAGCATTCCCTCCTCTGTTGCAGGGGGCACACTTGAAGTTCCAGAAACCTTAATGGCTCCCTTCAGGAGTATGTTTCCTGCCAATGGTACGGTATGTGCTGCTTGTGGTTGTGGGGACAATACAATTGGACATTGGACACGATGGTGCATTGTCCCCTTGCTTGTAGCATGGATTCTGGCTCAACCGGGTCATTCTTGGGCAACCCTCAATGATATAGCCGTTATTTTTCGGCGTACAGCGACAATTTGTACCTTGGTTCTTGCTGCGTTTCGCCGATCATTACGGCAAGAGGGGGCGTTTGTACATCAGGTACGCGGCGAGCCCAAGTCAGTTGCTTGGTGGTGTGATACTTTAATTGAATCCACCTGCCAGGATGCCACAAAGGAGCTTGGTGTCCCATTGATGCATCCGCGTACCAATCATACGCATTGCTTGTTACACTCGCATCTTATTGACACTGTGCGCGTCTTGCCTACTGAAATTACGACCATGCACCTGCCTCCAGTGGTTAACATTAGCCTTCAAAATAGTAGAGCTGGTGATCGGTTGGGTGTAATTCCGGTGAACAGCATCCATAGTGCCATATTTCGTGATATGTGTTACACTCCATCGGAAAGAAAACAAAATGTCAATCTTGAGTATCTGCACTGTCAGTGCTGTGAATATCATATTCATGTTACCCTCACCGAACATGTTATGTGTGGAGACATCTTAACTCCTTGCAGTTTTGGACCCCCCAAGATCTTTTGTCAGTTTGATGGATCAGCACATCGTGCGAAAACCATAGGTGGGGCAGGTGCCGCAATGTATGTTCTCTCGGAGCAAGGCTTGCAACTCCTTGACTGGAGCTGCTTGTCTATTCCAAGGTGTCCTGACAACATAGTTGCTGAGGTGTTGGGTGCTGACCTCTCCCTACGGTTGTATGAAAGATACGTTCATGTGTGCCTCTCCCAAAATGTTGTCCCGTTCCCATTGGACCGTATCCAAGCAGACATTCAACCCTTGCTCAGTCACTTACGTTTCCAAACTCGATTCCGTCGACCTGATCTCATTGCAGTCATTGATAGGTTTCATGCGAAGAGAAGCCGTCTTGCTCCATCGTCAGCTACTGAATATCGGCCTCGGGAAGCCAATTTCGTCGCTGATTATCTTGCGGGACGAGGCTCTGCCTTTCTCCTTCATAGAACTGAGGCCTTGGCTGCATCCGAAGGAATCACTGAACACGATGTTGACCCTCCGTATGATCTGTTATTGCAACACAATGCCAGCATTTTTGGCAAACATGCAGCGGGCAAAACTATCCTGGTGCTGAGAGAGGTCCCTGCCTGTTCCGCTCAGGCGCTTTCGGAAGTGGTGCCCCAGGTTGATGAACAAACACAGCGTCTGTGGTGCGATTTAGCACTGGCTACGCAAAAGCTCTCACGTGAGCATGTCGTTGAATATGTTGCAGCTGCCACTGATGGTCAGGGGCGCCTCTATGCCAAGCAATCCTGTGCACAATACCCCCCCAAACCGGTGAGGGCATTCATATATGCCCAGTCACATCAAGAAGTGGATATGGCAGGGGCGCACTATGAATTGATCCGTCGTTATGTTAAATCCAGTAGCCTCCCGCACATTGAATTGCTTCGGACTACCCTTGCTGACATCTGGGGAGAAAATGTTTGCGTAGGTGGTGAAAATATCATCAAGATGTTCCCGGTCCGCATTATTAATGCAGGCGCACCCGCCACTTTGCGCTTCTTACAAAAACATCACTTAGCAGTTGCTGGGTTTGTTAGCACGGTTGCCTTTGACCTTGATGCTGCGAAGGTTGTCTGTACTGATGCTGTACTTCGCCACCGCACTGAATTGCAAACTACCTACACCAACCGGTATTACTATGCCTGCGAATACCTTGAGATGCAAGTAATGAGTAGGTTTGTCAAGGCAATTCAGATGAGATATAGATGTGCGTCCATTATTTGGCTACATGATGGTGTTTGGTTGGATGCGGCAGTTTGTTCAGCGGATATTGCAACAGATGAACAAGAAGCAGTTAAAGAAGTCCTCCCTAACAGTACTCATACAGAAAGACTTTTTCGCACCCGCAGTCTTGCTATTGAGCACTCTAAGGCCGTTGAGTTATTTTCCAATATATCCACGGTTTCCTATATATTCCCTGCTCATCCTGTTCCCTTACCGCTGAGAACATCTCGAAAGAAACCAGCAGCCGTCTTTCATGACCGCAATCAGTGGGTGGTTCGGCTCAGGTTTTTGACTGAAACTATCCGAATTATCCCAACACAGAAGCAAGAGTCTACTGGAACTGGATCTTCTGCACCTTCTGGGATCTCGGCTCCTCCTGGGCTAGACCCTCCGGAAAGCAGAGCTGAAACCACTAAGCCACCTGTTGGATCAGTTACTTGTCCTCTCCTACAAAAGTGCCAATATTGTCCTCTACCTTGCTGCCGATGTGATACTTCACACGTTTTCCACCGATGTAAACAGCATGTCAATTGGTAGCACTCTGGCTCAAGCCTTTTCCGACTAGAGCAGTTGGGCTCTCGTCGTTGGCTTTCTCAGGGTGATGGTTTCTCCTCTCTCTTTAGAGGAGCTGTGGCAATCTGCCTTGGTGAACTATGGTCTAGAGCGGCCGTCTGAGGACACTGAGATTCATGTCTTTCGAGTGATCCTCCAGACTTCCTTGATAAGAAAGCATGTACCCGTTCGGTCACCCCTGCAGGCCCTATGAGCGATCCTCTTCAAACGCTTGAGCAAATCATTGAGGAATGGTGGGACTTGGAGGTTGAAGAACAAGATCACTCATGGACGCTCACTGCTGTAAATCGAGCCCGTACGTGGTCTCCCAACAAAGACTTGTTGCATCCGGTCTATGTCCTGACCCGCAAAGGGGATCCCTTTCACCTCCAACGACCCCATGGGGTTTTGGAAGTGTCATGGGGGCATCGATATTGGATAACTGCGATTGCCCTCCCCAAGTGGATCAACAATTATCACTGTGTGGGCCTCCTTAAAAATGCGTGTGGACCTATGCTTTCACAGTGTTGTGCCATGTGGTGTGATGATACTCGTCTCAGAGAAGAGCTGGTCGAGTGCCATATTGGGTCATTTGTTCAAGTGCACATTGAAACTTTCTTTAGCGACCTGGTTCGCATTGACCTTCAAGCAGCTTTACAACGTTCCATTGACACTTTGCACCTACCTGTTAAGAGGCTCCAGGATAACCAGGTCATGATGAAAGTCTTTGTCCCGCATGGAGTCACATGTTTCTCGGGCACCACCTTCGTTTGTATCTCACAATTTGAGAATTGGCAAGCTGTTTTGATTGCAGCAGGCAAGCGAGCCTATCCGGGTAGGAACCCGGATACAATGATCTACCACAGAGTCCACTCTGCCTTTGAGGAGGTAAGCTCGCTTCATGATCCCATCACCAAGCATTTTATCCTTGCTGATTTTGAGGAACAAGAGTGTACACGAACAGTTGTGTTCGCTGTTTTCACGTCATGCTATGAGTTCTTTGGCGCTTGTCATTGGACCCAGGTCACCCAAGTTTGGGACATTTTTGACTTATGTGGAGGCGACAAAGGGTGGGTTATCTACCACAACAACCAGCGACTTCGACACCACAAGGTGCCTGTTCATCACGGTGATTTCTTTGCCTGCTATGAGCGTAGTGATCTTTCAAGCTGATCGTATCGGGTATGATGTTGCCATGGAGTGGGTTGCCAATGCCCCAGCACCGGTGCACAGTGAAGCTGCTGGACCTACCATGTCAGCGCCATCGGTTCCTGATGCTGCCGACAATGCCCGCCATGATGACACCGCCACATTTGAGCAGACAGGGGATCCTTTGCTACTGATCGGTAGGGATAGTGGTCGGCGTAGCCAAGGTGACCGTGCAGTATCCTTGGATTTGCGGTCCTTTCAGTAGGCTAGTGGCTTGCGCACCTTATGCATTGTGCTCCATCGGCCAAAAGAATCTGCCGTATTTTCCCTTGTGCTAGTGTTATTCTTCGCCTGTGCTGTATGCTACAGGTGCAGTCACATATGATTTACATTCACTAACACACCCACAGGTGCGTGTACCGTTGGAACCACAATGTATTGGCTCAGGTAGCTGTCGAGCAACAGTTGGGTTGCCCTATGCTTCGGTGTATTTCAGAGACTACTGATGAGGAGAGGTGGCATGTCGAACATGGTACCATTGACCTGCTTCAAAGCAACCTGAAGATGCGCTTTGTCGCACCAGGTGATTGGATCCGCAAAAAGTTTGACCTGAAGCCTCTTGTACGGCATGCCTGCGGTGAATTATACCTCCGCTCTAGACAGCAAGCTGGAGAGCTTTTGATGATGGTCTACTTTCGACCCATGCGCGCATTGGGTGAAACATCGCTTACCAGCGTGTTCCATGATCTCCATTTGTACCTGTGCAGGAGATGTGCGTTAGATATCTCATCTCAGCATCTGACTGTGCATCTTCCCCGTCGTGTGCCTGTAGGGGAACGGTATTCGCTGTTAGACCTGTATTTCGCCTGTGCTACGATGGACACGAATATGGATGTCTTCTTTGATGATTACAGAGTCTTACAGTTGAGAGTAACCACAACTCCACCATCCCCGTCGCTCTCTTTGGAAGGGGAAAAGTGCCTTGCTTTTGACTGACGCAATTGCGGGCATAGAGAAGTTGTGTGGTGAACTTCTTGCCATGATCTATCTGGCCTGTTCTCATTTGCTTGCTGCGCACTTATAGACGAGTTGTGGCTAAAAAGGCGTGGCGTATAGAGTCTTTCCTTTGATGTATTGTTCTTGTGCAAACAGTTGCTTTTTGTTGTTTGATCTACTTCTTTCTGTTTCTTTTGTGACTGTTAGGAGCCTGTAGTGTACAAGCCTGCTGTGTGTGTCGTTACCGTTTCATCGATGTGTGTTTGATGCATTTTGGCTCAACTGTAGGGCATTGACGGACAGTTGGGTCCGCTCATCTTCACAGGCAGATAGTTGGATCTGACCTCTCCCGGCTTGGTGCAATGGGTGATCAGGATATGGCAACATTCGATGATGCTGACTGGTCTGAGGACTCCCGCATGGATGAATGTGATCCAGGTGCCCCGCTCGCAGTTCAGGCTAGCGCTGATCGGTATCCTCATTATTCACATGCGTCCTTTGCATATAAGCTTCGCGTGCAAATCCTTCCTAATGACGAGGAGCATCGTGAAGGCTTTGACAATGGCATGGATTTCCGCATTGGCGACCCCAATGTTCACTTCCATGCGGCTGCTGCGAAATCATATGAAACCACAGAGGATATTGGTAAACCCGCCTGGGACCTTTTGTTTGGCTTCATCTTGGCCAGGATGAGCCACCTGCGGTTCCTGTCAACAGTTTATGTCCTCGTTGACAATCGTGACCTCACCAACCTGGATAATCCTGACCCTTCATTACAGCATTGGCCTCCTGTGGCAGCCTGGTGGTCCAGTCGTGCTTGCATTCAGGGTCCTGCTTGGTGAGCTCTGTGACGTGGTGTACTTCCCCATCAGCCAAGTCAGTGGTCTTCATTTGGTCCACCCCACATGGGCAGGCACCTTTGTCCTTGCAGCTCTCTGTTTGGTCTTTCCTTTCCTGGTCTCCACATTGTACTCCTTGACAGCGACTGCGTGCCAGTCACGCTCTTTGAAGTTGAAGATTTGTGGCAGGAAGCTCAGCGCCTACAGCATTGCGGGTTCCCGGGTCCAGTTGTGCTGGGGGCTTGAACTTGGACCAGGTGGATCAGTCAACTCAGCCCAAACCCAAAGAGCAAGGTGTGATCCTGGTCACTGAACACAATGCAGAAGTCAATGCAGGATTTGCCGTGCTACGGGGATCCAATCATGCTCCTCCGCTTCTTGAGGAAGACTGGCAAAGCATCCCACTTGGCCCTGGCGATTCACAAGACCTTGCTATTCGCAAGTATAAGCAGAAGTTGGTGTCAGATTATTGGAAGTTGGTCTCCACAATGGTTTCGCATGGGAGGGATGACAGGGACATGACACCATCGGAGTGCCAGGCTTGGATACAAACAGGGTTGGCGCTTACTCCCTTTTTGTGGACATGTTATGAATACCTCTCTGGAATGGGCCGTAGCCTGGTCATTGGTGGGAGAATGGACTACACGTACAATCTTCTTGCCTCCCAAAGGATAATGGCCAAGGACTTGTGGGTTTTTGGTGTTTGTTTGTTTGTTGGGGTTGTTTGTCTGGTGTTGTTTGTTGCTTCTCTATGTTGCTGACCAATCTTGTTGATCGAGTTGTCTAACCATGACTACTTTAGCGCAGCTTCATGACTGCCACAGTTGTAATGACGAGCGCAGCTTTGTTCAAAAAAAAAGCTCCTGGGGTTCCGAAAGCGTAAACTGTTTTCACGTATGGGTCTCCACAACTTGCCTTACCTTCCAAGATGGCCCGCTACCCATTCGCATGGAAGTAAACAAATTCTCTAGAGGCAAAGTGAATCTTGATTGACACTTCTCAGGCGGAGCCTAGTACGCGTTGGGTTTGGGTTGTTCTATGTCTATAGATGCCACTCATACTGGAGGTTCTGCAATGATGAGCGCACCTCACCCTGGCATTGGGGCAACTCAAGTCGCTCAAGCAACATCTCTCCTGAGGCGACCATTCCTTATTTGATGAATTGTCTCTCACTGATCTCCTGGGAGCTAGTGACTGCTTTCCCGCGGCTGGGCGCTGTTGCCTTTACCGTGGTAGGTGGCCGGACGGTTTATCCAAGAGGGGTGTCACACCCGTCTACCTCCCTTCGCTACACTGCCTTGCTGGTGGGGACGACATTTGAGTTTAGGGCATATGATGCACGAACTTGGCACTGAATGATCATATTCGATGAAGGTTTGTCTCGCTCTCGGTGCACTCCCGTGGTTCGGGGTGGAACTCCAAGGCATCCTAAGAGGAACGCTCACTGCATTATCATCGGCATAGTCTGACGACCTACGACCTTTGGAAAGAATTGACGGTGCGATTGGTTCATGGGAGTACAGACTATACAGACGGCCCTTGGGGTGCTGTTCCAGATAGTTGAGACTTGGTACCTTGTTGGCGGGAATGCCAAGGACAATCTGAGTCCATATGGAACTGCATGGTTGATGAGCTTTCCTGTTGCAAAGCTGCCCCCGCATCTTGCTAGGATCTGGTTCCCTTTCACCTGTCATAGCGATTGGCAGGCTTGACATCCAGAGGAGTCTGGTATCTTCCTGCTTGCTCGATTTCGGTGGGTGCCAAACAAGATGTTTACCACCGAAGCTCACATAAGTTGCAATACCTCCAACTCACTTGGCCTGTGATGGGATAGTAGTCAAAGTTCCAGTCAACCAAAAGGACGAGAGGTCCAACGGGTGCTCAATTGGTTGAACCTCTGGCATAACCATTTGTGTGATCCTACCTGGAAGGTGCTGGTTTCAATAGAAGGTACCGGGGTGTCTGAATCTCCAAACAACGTCAGGGTCTGATCCTTGGCTACAGCGGACTAGAGCTTGATTCGCTTCCATGGTCCTCTTGGAGCCTTCCAGATCTAAAGGAGCTTTGGGTATTTACACTATGACACTATTATGGAGAGGGCTTGATGCAGAGTGGCAATTTTGACTGACTTTTCTGGCAAGAGTTTCTGCCCTGGACTGCGGCATCCACCAACACGTGGGTGAACCAATCTTGTCAGCGGCTGGGATGTATGCAGGGAAATCTCTTACTACAATGGGCAACTTGGGGTACCAATCTACTTGCGGAATATTTCTATGTCGTCGTGAAGAGGTTCTGAGTGCTCCGAGGGTTCTTCTAGTTCTGAAAGCGTAGTTTCACGGTTTCACTTAGTTCACTGGATGTCTTCTTTGTTTCGGGGTGGTGTGTTGTTTGTTGTTTGTTTGGGTTGTTTTGCTGCTTTTTAGTTTTAGTAGAGGACATCCAGTCTTTTGCATTTTCACCTGTTCTCTAACAACTTGAGAATAGTTGACCGACCACAGACGTTTAGATGACCGTCAGAGCCTCGAGCGCGCACGGCATGAGATCCAAAAAAAAATGACAGAAGGTCGACCGCCCGGACAACGGAGACGTTGAGCCGTGCAGCAACCAGGCAAAAAAAAACTAGGCTCCTTGCCAAAGCTGTTGTTTTATCATGGATCGACCTTCACTTGTTGTTAGTCTCTACTTCAGCAGGAGCAATGAAAGATCTGATGCTAAGATGCGATTAAAAGACTGAAAGCAAGAAGCGTTGGGTCGCGAAAGGCCTGAAAAGCTCTCTTCCAGAGCTAAGACATTCTCAGTAGAACATGATAACTGTGGTCTCGGCACCGCTTTGGCCAAACTAAGTAACATGGAAATTCATAATTGTCAAGGGCATGTATAGACACATCTGCGGCAGCGAAGGGAAGTACATAAGAGACACCTTCTTCTTGGAGGCCTTCTTGTTGCGCAAAATTTAGTTAGCTCGTCTTGCATTGTACCTCCATGCACGCTACAGGTTAACCACTCTGGTAGGTCACCTTGTAGATGTGGGTGAGGTAATCTTTGAGACACACAGAAGGTGGGAAGTCGAGTCCATCCACACAACAGCTTGGAGCCAATAGGGCTTCTTCTAGATAAGAGACGTTCAGATCACCTTTCAACTGTGACTCAGTAGTCTCACTACTTTGAATCTCCCAGATAACTTGACCTGGTATCAGACTCAAAGTCATTTTGTGGCAGAAGAGAGCTACTATTGCTCCAATGTCCTAAACCCCTCTTCTCAAGAATCCTCTCCAGCTAGTTGACGTTTGCTCGACTAATTCGAGATTGCGCACTCCTACTACGTTTGCTCGACAACATAAGCTCCGTCGCTGCTTCCCTTTCCTCCAGTCTCAGCAATTGCAGTCGCAAGCATTGGGAATGTCTTCTCTTCCGCCATCCAAAGGACAGGAAAGGCTGCAAAGTGTCACTGGACTGCCAAATCATGTTTCAATCAGCTCTTCGCATACCTGCACGATCGGAGGGTCTGAGTCTAAGACAGAAAAAAAAATGTGGCCCATACAAATGACTACACATACAGTGGGAAGCAATTTAACACCGAACGTCGACGCCTGAAGGTAAAGCGCATTTGGGTTGCACTTGATCCATTATAGAAGGTGAAGCCTCCTTGAAAAATCGATGGTATCCGCCTGGCCTGAATTAGTTTGTTCGTTGCTTAATTTATGCGTTTTGTTTTGCACTATTATGAAAAGTTTTGGTAAGTCCTTTTTCACCTATTTCGCTGACCGAAGGACTCCCGCAACCTACGTGGCACGCAAGCAGCGCAGCCAAAAAACTTCACCTCTTAGTTAGTCATATCCCTTTTGTTTTGGTCGAGTGCTGCGCTCATCATCACGATAGTGGCAGTCATTGTGCCAGAAAGTTGAATGTCATGGGTAGACAAAAGAATGGCTACGGAACGGTCATGGACAGCAAAAACAAAACGACAAACAGCAACAAAACAAAGCACCCCCCCACAAACACAACCAGAAAACACCAAAGTTTGTCCAAGACCGATCATGGTGAAAAGGTGAAACAAGCTCAGGTCTCACGTATGTCTGCAACTAACCCCGGCTCTCACTTCATCTTCAGCAGCAAATAGTCAAGGTCCATTGCAAGTATTTGGGGCTACAGTGTGCAAGGAGATGCATCCTCTACTTGTTTCCTCTTTTTCAATCTGCAAGATGATACATCCTGTTGGCTTCCAAGAAACTGTACAGCGATGACATGCTCTTCTTGCCGGACCTGGTCATATATTTATGCGCGAGAGGATTACTTCTTCACTAGGAAACTTCAGTGGGGGACCAGGCTGACGAAGCCGAAGGAAACGGTTCCAGGCCGTCGACCAAAGTCTCCAACATTGCCGATTGTCATCAGTTCTGACTTCATCCTTCATTTCATCCCCAGGTTGATTGGACCTGTTAGTAAAGAGTCTTTCCTCACGCTCCTCAACCGAGTACCACCCTCTTAGTAGTCATATCCCGATATTCATTTCATAGAATCGTTGCTTATTGCCATACTTGTTGAGAAGAAGACGCTCATAGAGGGCTCTCCAGCCAAGTTGGTAGCATGACGTGTTGGCGCCGTATCCGTCCGTTGCACAGTTGTCGTGAATTGGCACAGGTACTCAACGCAATCGACGCAGTAGTAAAATTGGAAACCCAAAGAGTGAACCTGAAGTCCGGTGAGACAATCCGGCGAAGGCGAACTACCGCATGCCTGTTAGTTGAAGAACGCAATCAACTTAACCTTCATAAAACATGTGAAATGCACCGTCGTAACCTCTCTCTTAGTGCTTCTTCTCCAGGATGTAGTGAGACCCAGCGAGACAACAAGTAAAGAAGCACCAAGCGAGAGGACCCAGGGATATGAGAATCAGGAAGAGAGAGAGGAACCCACACAGCAAGGTATCCAGTGGACTTTGCGAGAAGATTGAAGGAGACCTTACTGGTAAGGCCCTAGCTCTCTCACAGACTTGGATTGGGTGGATTGGGTAGACACTTGCTGGACCTTTCGAGCCACAGTCCCTTGATAAGGAGCTGGAGCATCTGCACGGGGCTCCGTTGGTCGCGGAACGCTTCCGACGGGGGCATTGTGGCCCGGACCGGACCGTAGCACTTGATGATGTCAGGCAAGGCCAAAAAAAACGGGACATCGTAGCTCTAGCACCGTGTCGCCAGTTACACCATAGTTGAAGGGGCAGGCATATCGGATGGCCCGCTTGGTGGCCGCGTGGCCCACATCTTTGGGGCGCAGAGGAAAAACGTCGGATGCTGCCTCTGTGATGCGGGGGAGGGGAAACCGGAGTGTCCAATGAAGCTTATGGCTAGTATGGAGGTTTTGAGGATCGGCAAGGAGAGGAATGGTGTTTAATGATAAGGCGCCCTGGGCCGCTGCATCACGAGCATTCTTGAGAGCCTCAGCCTGATTTGCCAAAGTATCCGGCATGGGGAAGTTGATCGACTGTTGACCTCATTCCAAACCTGACAATATTTAACAATAATTAACAATAATTAGATGGAGTTCGGGTTTAACCCTAACTTTGACATTGCGCACAAGTGCAAATCAATAAGAATTAGTTGTAAATTTCGTATTCTCACAACTTCATATTAAAGGATTAGATAAGGCTGGATGGATTGACGCCCAACCTTCTTATCCAGAAGAATGAAGGAGATCTGTACTCGTGTGAATCCTGCCAAATCTATTTCCAATATGAGAATTGTCCAAGGCTTTTTCGGACGGGTTTTACTTTATACGACTATATCTCTGACTTCCTTTATTTATTCCTTTGAAATATTATTTGCTTAGGCCTTACTATATTCTGCCGAAGAACATCTAAGAGAATTTTGAAAGGATTTTGAACCCTATGTATCATCCGATCTTTTTGTACCAAAATTCACAATTTGGTTAAATTAAATATACTTGCTAAATTCGGCCATTTTCTTTTTCGGACTATATCTTCTTGTACTTTTGTCCTACCTTCCAATAAATTAATCGTTAAAGGTATATGCCCGATGGCTCTTAGTGCGCCTTATTTTGATCTTGTTCTTTGTATCGTTTTTGTTTGGTTTTTGGAAATGGTCTTTTTTATTTTTATTTTGTTTTTCACGGCTATGTTTGGATAAAAATATCTAAATTAAGGGCGATCCGTCCAGGACCATTTTGGTACGCAAATAGCTCCGAGCAAAAAAAATTTATCTTGACTCCCTTTATCTGAAGGGGAAATTGATTGGTGTGGCCGCTTTTTTTGGGGTTGAATGCCAAAGATTACAAAAATTACGGATATAAATAATTAATTTATTATTAATTTTAAGGGTTATATATTTTAAGTGGCATCAATATTATGCAAAATATTATTTAGAATCAAAAGCTTTAAAACCCTATAATAAATAATAAATATTAGTTTTGCAGCTATAAATTTGAGTTGCGATATTTTATACTAATTTTGGAAAAGGGTTATTATTAAAAACTGTGGTTGATATTGAAATTAGTCCATTTCGGCAATATATTTTATTTAAATATGGAAATTAGATTAAAAATTTCTCCGAATTAAAATTTAATACTTAAAATTTT